>APFE030337561.1:42694-84172 GCA_000404065.3 Pinus taeda | reverse complement strand
AAACTCGAACAGAATGAGTTCTGGATCTTTTCTGAAAGCCATTTTACCATAAAAGTTTAGTACACGGATGGAGGTATGTTCTTCATTTTGATCTCATCATCTTCTTGTGGTTCATGTATAGGAAACTTAAAAGTTGACTCTTCTTCGTCTCTATGTCCTTGATTTGGTACTGATCCATCTCCTTCCTCAACCATTCTAATAGGTTTCTGTGTCAGTGTCACTTGTTTTAAAGAGGAGATTAAAGAAAGATTGTTCGGTCACTATGCTACTTTCTCCTTGTGTGGAAGACCTAGGAAAGTACTTCTTCTGTGATTTATGTGTTAATAAAGTTTGCCTTTCGATGAGAGTAAGTCTCTGTCCTGACTTTTGTTTATCCTCTAATGCTTTTATGATGACTTCCTCAGCTAGTGTTGAATTCCCTAAAGAGTCTGCTCCTGATGATGATGGGTTAGTTTTTGAATGGTGGGGGGTTTTTATGAATCTACCCTGACTGTCTCTAAATCTAGGCATAAATGAACATGATTTCTAACTGTGTTTTTGCTTAATTTTGTTTATTGAACGCCTCCCCGGCAACGGCGCAAAAATGTAGTGTCCTGTCTAGGGTGCTAGACTAGGCTATATTTATTATCGACCAGGATGCGTAGACTTAGAGGCATGTGTCTAAAGTATATAGACATAAAGGATTATTAGCTAAGTGGTTATGATGGTAGGTCACAGGACTTCTTTACGGAAGATTGAGGTATGTTACCTATCACCCAAACACTTAGGTCACTCAATTAATCTACCTAATTACAACATTGTCATTCAATTCATTTACCAAATTAAAACACTGTGTATCACTACAAACCAAGATTTCAATCTCCTTACAGAGACATTATGCATAAAACCCTTATTCAGCAAATACTCAGCATTCACTAATATTCATGCAAGATAAAAACATACAGAAATCATAAGCATACTTTGAAATGATAACAGAGTTCATGACATTGCTTTAAAAGACAACAAACGATTGAATCCCTTACAGGATACGATTCACGATCTTAGTGATGAACTGTTCAAGCACTATCATAAACATAAACCATACACATTCTATTGAAATCAATAACCAATTCTAATTACTGTGCATATCATTTAATACCCTAAGTTGCGAATGAAAAGGAAATGACAGTATACCAAGTTAACGCAGGGCCCATCCGCATTCCAGAGGTATACTGGACTATGATCAACCGATTATCAAATCAACGCAACAAGGAAAAGATCGTGACTGCAACTATGTCTTTGATATTAAGTTCAAACTCTGTTTTCAAACGATACAACGATAACCAACTACTGACTACTCGAACTGTGTTTACATATGTTTTTACAACCCTTACATTTCGAAAACGAATGTACATTCATGATGTGGCTGTTGCCGCTTTTATCGTGCCGTGATTTTTAAAATATTTCTATCCTAAACGGATTTCAAAAAGGAACAAAACTAAATCAATTTAGAATGCTTTGTTGTTGCTGCCTTTGTCGCCAACATGCTATACTTTGACCTTCGTTGACCGCGCATGTAGGAGGGTCGATTCTCCTGTAGGATAGGTATTCGTCCATGCTTGGACATTCTACTTTTCATCCCTACCCTTCACTCTAGCCTAGCTATCATGCCACATGTCAAACAATGAACCAATTACAGGATGTTGGAACTTCCTGTAGCCATTTTACCAAAAATTCCTAATTCGTTAACATAAAACTCCTAAATCAATTTTAATGCAATTTAATAACTATATGACTATTAACTAATCAATTTTCAAGGGATCTAAGAGATATATGATGGAAAGAAGTAGGCAAATGATATGTTTTAGGAGGAAAAAGGAGGTCATGGGATGGTACCAACAAGATGCATATCAAGATGGGTGACGACGGGAAGTATATTGTTACTGGATTGGGAACGATTACTTTTCAGAGGGATCATGGGGCTCCATTCACCTTTAAGAATGTTGTGTATGTGCCTGGGAAGAAGAACTTCGTATTCGTTTCCATGCTTGAGGATAGAGGCTATGATGAGATCTTCTCGAAAGGAAAGGTTTTCCTTGGACACATAGCCACGGGTCAGGTAAAGAAGATAAGGATTCAGGTGAAGAATCTCTATAAGTTGGAGGTAGAGGAGTGTGCTACCTTGAGCGCAAAAGCAGAAAGGGTGCAGAGCCAAGACATTAGTGAGTTGTGTCACGAGAAATTGGTCCACTTGCATCATGGAGCTTTGAAGATAGTGCGGAATATCTCTACCGGTCTTCCAAAAGGTATGCTTGAGCAAGTTGATACATGCAAGGGGTGTACTTTGGGAAAATACACCAAGTCTTCCTTTCACAACAGAGGCAATCTAGGAGAGGCTATTCTAGAGAGATTCCATTCAAATGTGTGTGAACCATTCTCGACAGCATCCATGGCTAAACACAGGTATTATGTTATATTTGTTGATGATTATTCTCGTAAATGCTGGATATTTTTCATGCAGAAAAAGGATCAAACTTTAACAAAGTTTTGTGAGTTTAAAACATTGATGGAGAAAGGGTCAAGCAAGAAGGTTAAAGCTCTACAGAGTGATAACAGTGGTGAGTATGTCTCAAACGAGTTTTAAAACTTCTGTGCAGCGGAATGGATTAAATGGGAGTTGATGGCACCCCACAACCCTCAGCAGAATGGGGTGGTTGAGAGGAAGAACAGAAGCATAGTAGGGGCAGTGAGGGAAATGTTGCATGATCAGGGCCTACCACTACACTTGTGGGTTGAGGCATGCAACACAATGATTTATGTTCAAAATCGTAGCCCACATCAGATACTTGAGATGAAGACACCAGATGAGGCTTATCCCAGTAAGAGGCCAAATGTTGGTCACTTCAAGATTTTTGGGTCATTGGTATATTTCCATGTGACCAAAGATGCATGGAAGAAGATTGAGCCAACAACAGAGTTGGGGATATTTGTGGGGTACACTGATACACCTCACAACTATCGAGTGTACTTGTTGACCAATAGGATGACAATGTTTCACAGGGATGTCAAATTCAATGAGGAGAAGGCCATGTGAGTTTCCCTTGAGAGGGAGATTGAGCTACATGCAAATGAGGAGGTTTTAGCTCCTAAGGTTGAGGAGCCTCATATTGATGTGGAGCAACCACATGCAGAGGATCCAAGAGTGGAGACATCCACTTAGGAAGAGTCTTCCAGAGAGGGAAGAAAGCTCACCAGAGAGGCTGACAGATTGTTGGATAATGTACAGGAGAATGTGGTAGCACCTTCTCAGTGTAGGAAGAGGAGGTCACTTGAGAGGTACACTAGATACATGGATTTTATGGGCGAATGTGTTGTGACAGATTCATCTTCCTTTAAGGAAGCAGTGCAGTAGCCTGTTTGGATTGATGCCATGATGGAGGAGTATGACTCCATAGTTCGTAATAGTGTTTGGGATGTGGTCTCGAGACCGGAGGACAATTCAGTGGTGAGCTCCCGTTATATTTACAAATTAAAGCAAGCTGCGGATGGTAGTGTGGAGAAGCATAAGGCTAGATTTGTGGCCCATGGCTTTTCACAGGTAGAGGGGATTGACTATGATGAGACCTTTGCTCCTATTGCAAGGTACTCGTCAATCAGATCTATGTTGGCACTATCAGCACATATGGGTTGGAATATACATCAGATGAATGTGAAGACAAACTTCCTTAATGGAATGATTGAGGAAGAGGTGTACATAGAGAAGCCTGAAGGTTTTGAAACCTTTGACCGTGGGTCACATGTGTGTCGGCTCAAGAGAGCATTGTATGGGCTGAAGCAAGCACCCCATGCTTCGTACACCATGATAGATAGCTAATTCACTAGGTTGGGCTTCACAAAGAGTGAAGTGAATGCGAACTTGTACCACATAGTGGTGGAAGATAAGTTGTTGATCATTGTACTTTATGTTGATAATCTCATGCTAATAGGTGATGATCAGCTGATCAAATCTTGTAACGAGGACATTGCAAGAGAGTTTGAGATGAAGAACATAAGGCTCATGCATTAATTTCTTGGCATGGAGGTATGGCAGGGAGATGGGGAGTCGTTTGTGTCTTAGGGAAAGTATGCCAATGAGATACTCAGGAGATTCCACATGGAGAGTAGCAAACCCATGGAGACTCCTCTAGCAGGTAACTAGAGGAAGGAGGATGCTACTTCAGTGGAAGTAGTGGAAGCTACTGTTTACAGAAAGCTTGTGGGTTCACTCATGTACTTGGTGAACACACAACCGGATATGTGTTATGCATTTAACCAACCAAGTCAAGTGATGGTTAGTCCTAACAAGCTATATTGGAAGGCGGCAATGCATGTGTTGAGATACCTGAGGGGCACTTCTCAGTATGGATTATGGTACATCTGGATAGAGGGAGTGAAGCTTCAAGGCTTTACCGATGAAGATTTGGCAAGGATTCAAGCAACATCTGAGGCATCTAGATGAGGAAGATCCTAGTTGGTTTGTTTGGTTAGCAGATGGATCCAATTATGATTTACTGCCATAATCAGAACTATATCAAACTTTCTAAAAATCTAGTTTTTCATGATCGGTCCAAGCATATTGATATCCAATATCATCATCTAATAGATTATGTATTGAGGTGGATTATGTTTTTAGAGTACATTCCCATGGAGGAGCAAGATGCTGACATTTTGACGAAGGCATTGTCAAGATGTAAATTTGAGTTTCACAGAGACAGGATCGGGGTAGCTGATAATCCCTTTCTTGTTGAGAGGGAGTGTTGAGAAATGGCAACAAGAAATTCTAGTTTAATTTGTCCTTGAATTAAACTGAGAATTAAAATTGAATTCTATTCTCATAGCAACTTGTAAATAGTTAATTAAGTTTAATTAACTTAATTAGCTTACAAATTTCGAGTTGGAAGTCTTTTTGTAGTCATGTATATGTTCTCCCTAAGTTTGAGGTGTCCAGTATGAGTTTAAATTGAGTTGGAAATTAGATCACTCAGTTTACTAAGTTAAGTTTAGTTAAATTAGTCCTAAATTGTTTTTGGAACTAATAGAGGACTAACAGTCAGTTGGTGCACTAATTCATCCACTAGTGCTACTCCAGTTAACTGAATATTTCCTCATGAGAAACTCATGCATGTCATTTCAGATAAAGACCCAGTTCAAATTAGAATGAAGGGACAGTGTACTATCAGTTTTATGATTTACTGAGTTGTATAGATCATGCATGCAATCAGGAACTAGACCTAGTTTGGATTGTGAAGTTTTGGAAGCATTGGATTCCCATTAATATGGGCTATTCAACCATAGGAATTGTGCAAGGAAATAGGGGCTTGGAGAGCTGCAGAACAGGCTAAGGATTTAGCTTGAGCTTGCTTGTGAGCTAAGAGATTTGAGCATACTTGTGCATAATTATTCTAATGAGAACAAGCTTTGTATATTCACCCATATTTATGATATATGCAATAAAGATAGTGGGGTTTTGAGTAGTGGATTTTCCCAGATACATCTTGTGTTATGTGCCATTGATTTATCTTATTCTTGTTCATATTGTTTTTGTCAATCTATTGGCTTCCACTGGTTGAAAGTAGAAGTAGATTCTTGTCCTTTGCTTTAGTAAATTGCATGAGCTTATGAATCTACAGGATTTTCTACATAATGACCCTCATGAGTTCTAAATTTTGTTTTCAGAATGTCTTTAGTCTTCATTCTAATTTGATGATATCCTGAATGAAGATCAAACTTGGTGAGGTAAATTTCTTCATTTAATTCATCCAACAATTCATCAATAATAGGAATGGGAAATTTATCTTTAATAGTGATCTTGTTGAGCTCCCTATAACCTGGACACATGCGCCATGATCCGTCCTTCTTGTGCACCAATACTACTAGAGCAAGGAAAGAACTTTGACTAGGTTGAATTATACCAACCTCTAGCATTTATGAAACCATACGTTCAATTTGACACTTTTGGGTAGACATATATCTGTAAGGCCTAATGTTTGGGGGAAATTTTTATGGAATCAAATGAATAGCATAATCATGATCGCGAATAGGTGGGAGGCCTTTGGGAGTCTCAAACACCTTGGAATGATTGTCCAAGACTTTTTGGAGATCTGGAGAAATAGATGATTTCGATGTTTGAACCCCTAGTGTGCATAATTATGCAATTACGCCCCATTTTTTATTTCTTCAGAAGATTTATCATGCCATTAGATATTATTATCTTTCCTCATTTCCCTGTGATACCCCTTAATTCGACTTCCTTTCCTTCCCAAAAACAATTCAATAAAAGTTCTTGAAAATTGAAATTTATCATCCCCAAAGATTGTAACCATTGGAATCCTAGTACAAAATCACCACCCATTGGAATGGAAAGCATTGGACTATTCAATACATACTCCCTTATGGTTAGCTTAATATTATGGCACTTTCCAGAGCAATTTATAGTTCGTCCATTTGCAACCATCACTTGACATTTTGGTGTTGGATATAGGAAGCAATTCAATTCCTTGGCTATCTTACAATGAATAAAATTATGGGTACTACCTGAATCAATCAACACTATTACCTTTTTCTTCTTGATATATCTTCTATCTTGAGAGTTTGAGGAGTAGTAATTCCTGCCAATGCATTACAAGATATGGTCATATTCATTTCTCCTTTCTCTGGGTTTGGTTCCTGGTATGTATCCTCCTCTTTTGATGTTTCTTGTTCCTTTCCTACCTCCTCTTCACAATCTATGTAGAATAATTTCTTCTCAGCACATTTATGACCTTTAGTGTATTTTCAATCACAACTGTAACAAAGCCCTTTTTTCTCTTTTTTCCTCCAATTTTTTTAGTGTCAACCTTGTACATTGTGGAAAACTAGGAGCAGCAGCACTTCCATCTGTATAGTTGTGAGTGGTAGACTTCCTTGTTGCCATAATTTTACTTTCAACTTTTCTTGCCAAACTGAATGCATTCTCCTTTGAATCATGTTACCAGAGGCGAACCTCATGTAGGATGTTATCTTTTAAATTCCCTATGAAAACATCAACCCTATGTCCCTCTAGAATATTGATTACCCTAATATTCAACTTTTGGAAGTCTTCAATGTGCTCCACCATTGAACCCTTTTGTTTGAGATTTATCAATGGGCTAAAGAAGGTGTTGCTCTTTGTATCTTCATAATATGCTATCTTTTCCTCCGTAAAAATTGACCAGGTGACCAGTGTTTTACAAAAACAAATCCATCTATATCATACAAATTGATTGGGTTCTAAATATAAAGATGCAATATGTACCTTTTGTGAGAGTTGCACATCATGTAGATCAAAATATTTCTCCATCTATAGTATCCAAGTTACCAGATCCTTGCCATCAAACTTCCTCATATATATCTTTGGAATGTGGTGGTTCTTAAACCCCACATTGGAGTCTCGAAAATCATAATTGATATTTCTTTTGTATTCATCATGATTTTGATGGATTTCCTTGTCACCATTGGGACACCTTTCTTCTAGCAACTTTTCCAAACCTTCCCTCAACCCCTCTATCTTGACATTCATCATTGCTTCCATGTCTGATTTTAAACCATCATTCAAAACTCCCATGTCCCTTTTTATACCTTCCATGCCATTCTTCAAACCATCCATCTTATCTTCTGTTACTTCTTACAAGAGCGAAATTTGTTGCACTTGGTCTCGTAATTTTGATATATCATGTTGAATTTCTTCATCTTATTCATGTGTCATAGTAGAGCTTTCAGGTTTCTTACTAGGTGTTTCCATTTTCTTTCTTTGGGTCATGAATTAATGATATGTATTCTTCACTATTCCCTTTGAATCACTTCCAACTAATTTATGAAACAAAACTTATGTAAATTTTAAAAAATACACACCTTTTTATTTCTTTATAGGAGCTTGATATTGAATATAATGTATCTCTATAATTTTGAATCTTAAAGGTCTAAAATTTCGTCCTGTGGTAGCCCTTTGAGTCCTCTTTATAACCCCAAAATTTTGATTGAGATTGGATTCTCCAAGGAAGAGTTATGTCAAATATCCCACGATGACCTGATTATGGACTCATTCAATAGAGTGAAGTTGTACAGGATGCCATGTGTCATTGTTTCAACCTTAGACCCTAAAATTGCTACACGAAAAACCAAATTCCATTCACTTTCCACCACTTTTTACATAAATCAAATATGATTCCTGAAAATAAGTTATGATGACTTTCCCTAGGTCACCTGTTTGAGATAGAATTCTAGAGCTTGCAAAAATCCTAACTTCCTTGGATCATATCTCCAAAAATATAGCGAGAAAAGATTTGAAATTTAGATACAAAGGTCACCAAGATTTCAGCTCCATGTGGTTTTAATTTTAGATTTTGAAGCTCTGTAGAAAAACATTTATAGCGAAAATACCATGATAACCTATTTGAAGCAGCGAAACCCTAGAATCCAAAACTCTGATACCAAATGTTATGTAACCAACTCACAAAATATAAGAATAGATAGATCAATGACTTAAAAGTTAGACTCTTCGAGGGGAAACCTCCCTTAAATTATACTAATGAACAATTCATGGATGATACAAATGATAATACCTCCTTTCTATATACATGAGTCTAAGGGGTCACAATATAATCAGAGCCTACATAACAATAATATTGTAAGGGCACAACAATAACAATAGTGGGATTCTATGGGGCACAATAATAACAATATGGGGACTACATGGGCACAAAAATACAATAAGGGGGTTTCACTAATAACAATAAGAGGCTACACTAGTAGTATAGGGACCTAACATGAGATGTATATCCCACTCTTTTGTCTTGTTTTATCTCATGATTGCACTAGGGTTTTGAAGGTTTGTCTCTTCAATGATGCATTCAAAGTATCTTGTGAATTTGAAACTTATCTTTCTATCATATGCATAAAATCAATGGAGGCATTGTGTGTGGACAGACAGGACTTCAATTTGGCTTTCATTATGTTGACCATATTTTTTGATCAGTGGTTGTCATTGATTTCAACCCAAGCAGCACCAGGGGCTACTGCGATCTTGCATGGGAATTTTGACTTGAAAAATTAATGTATTATGAACCAAGGATTTTTTAGATGGATTCTACTCGTCGATGTGTTTCCGTTTATATATGGCATGCCACGTAATTCTTCACGGTTTGAGAGATATTCGTGTTTGAAGTTATTAACCCCAATTAGGGGGCTAAAACCCTATGGGGTTGTGGCATGGCACTCATAATTGCTTGTGTTCATTGAATAGTCAATAATTAATAATAATAAAATTTATTCTAAAATCCCTCCAATGTTCACTTGGTGAGGACCCTCTCAACTCAAGACATTCATATAAATAGTGACCCTCATATCCTCCTTTAGTAAGGATTTTGTGGTTACAAATAGGTCATCATGGAATTTTCGCTATAAATTTTTTTTCTGCGAAGCTTTAGAAGAAGAAAGTAAAACCCATTTGATCCAAAATCTTGATGACCCTCGTAACCGAATTTCAAATCTTGGTTCTCTATATTTTCAGCGATATGATTTGAGAAAGTTAGGGTTTTGCACGCTCCCGAATTCCATGTCAAACAAGGGACATTGGGAAAATTGTCATAACTTTATCTTTGAGCATTGGATTCAAATTTCGTAAATATCTAAATAAATAGGATGAATGGTAGATTGTTGGGTATTGTTTTTAGGGCCGAAGGTTGCAACAGTGACACGTGGAACTTCGTACAGGTTCGCTCTATTGAACTAGTCTATAATCAGGTCATCGTGGGACATTGGGCATAACTCTTTCTTCAAGAATCCAAGCTTGATCAGACCTATGGGGTTGGAAATATGACTTAGAGGGACACCACAAGACGAAATTTTAGACCATGGAGATCATAAATTACATAAATACAATAGATTCAATATCAAGCTCCTAGAAGGCAAGAAAAAGCATGCATTCAAAGATCATTGTAGTAAGGACCAAACATCAACAATCAAGGGTATGTCTCCTATAGCAAGGTATGTATGATTAGTGTTTACATTTGAATTTTTAGTATCATCTCTGACATATGTTTTTCAAGGACAACGTAAGTATATACAGGGTCTTGTTTATATCTCTATGTCTCTAGATGTCACAGTTAGTTTTGATACCACATTTCAGATGTCCTATTTTTGATACTACATAGTTGATGCTGCATATTCTTGATGCTACATATGCTTGATGCTACACCAAGTCTGCTAAATCTATATGTTGTTGTAAGCTCATGTTACTTGTCTTTTCATATTTGATAGAATGGTCTTTGTTGTTGTACTTAGAACTTGGTCCATCACAAGTCTAGGGTTTGTCATTAGTTTTTATTATATATATCTTTAGGTCAGTTTTAGATATAGTCTTGCATAGAGTCCAATCCTATGTCAAGAGTGGGAGTCTTTTTCTACTGCTGCATAAATTTAACAACAAAAGTGACAAGCACACTTCAGGTACACATTGTAATTTTAATTTTCATTTATTCATTATTATGCACTTACATGTGTTTTGCAGGCAGAGGTAAGTTGAAGGGTATTTTCTTTTGGTTTGGGATTGGTTTCGCCGGGAAAATTTTGCATGGAGGTAGAAGAAGATTCAAGTACAACATCAAGTAAGAATTCAAGAGTAGAAGTATCAAATCAAATGAAGAATTGCAGCGGGACATCCTTGAAGACATGACAACCATCCAGATATCGTGAAGTATTGTTAAGGCCAAGAGTCATCATTGTAAAGTTGTTAAAGAGTCATTTATAAAAGAGTCATCATTGTAAAGTTGTAAAAGAGTCATTTGTAAAAGAGTCATCATTTAAATATTGTAAAAAGTCATTTTTGAAAGAGTCATTCTGCCTAGAATCAAAGAGGTAGTGTTGGGAGGTATAGGAGTCACTGTTGGAATGATGTCATGGTTGGGTTGCAGGTCATAGAGTGATTGGGTATTTGGTCAAGTACACGAAAATCATTATACATCTTATTATATCATGGATTGTTGTCCCTAGTTTGGGAATCCATAGCCTTGTCTTATTTCAGTCATTATAGGGTAGTTGGGAGGTGCTAGGTAGGTGTATGAATTCACCCACAGGTTGGGGCATGTGAACACTTCAGGGTGGTAGGGTGGTGCTAGGGTGAGTTGTGGCTTGCTAGGGTGTTGGGGCATTCATTCGATAGATTACTAAAGAAACCAGGGCATTGGGGAGTCCTTCTAGTGGAAGCTGGAGAAGAAAGATTTTCTAGAATTCTAAGAAATTGTTGCTTTCATTTCAGTTGGGGATGAATATTAAAGAATTTATTAGAAAATCATTCGGTGGTTTTTGACCCGAAGGGGGTTTTCCACCTAAAATTATTGTGCTTACTGTGTTCTTTTATTTACTGTTATTACTGCATAAACATTAATAATAATTGAAGATTAAATAATGCTTTGAAATATTTAAAAGTGCTAATTGTTAAGGAATATTGATTCACCCACCCCCCCGCTCTTAGTATTTCCAACAAATATTAGGGTTTGGAAGAAACCATAAATTGTCAAAATAAAGGTTGCATGTTTCCACCTAATTTGTTTACCTCTAGGGTCAAATTCTCATCGGCATTGCATGGCATCATGGTAAGAATAATTTATTTTCATATTCCCCTAGGCTCATGATTGGTTCCCCATCTCAACATATGCATTAAGGTAGTAATTGTTTCCTCTTTTGAAACCATATGCCATCATGAGTGCCTTCAATGTTCTTTTCAAGGTTGAGGTTAACAAAGAGATTCCACTTGTAAATTTCAAGATAGTTTTATGTTGTGGCTTGTGTACTTCTCTTAAAGAAACATCCATTATATTTTAAATAATAGATTAATGGGGTGAAGATTTCTTGGACCTTTTGGAACTCACTTAGACCAGCCTTTTAATTTTCTTGTTTATTATTAAGGTTTTATGGTTGAAATGCATGTTAATAACCCCACAAATCTATGTGGTATTTTGGCATATAGTGCAAGCAAAGGGATAACAACACAAGTATCAGACCAAAGCGTAAGAGCCATCGACAATGGCCCATACACTTAAAACTCCCATTAATT
This sequence comes from Pinus taeda, assembly GCA_000404065.3. Lineage (NCBI taxonomy): Eukaryota > Viridiplantae > Streptophyta > Pinopsida > Pinales > Pinaceae > Pinus > Pinus taeda. The sequence continues at coordinate 72,084 of APFE030337561.1, read as the reverse complement.
ATTATTTGTTTGGGCCAATATATCGATACTATAGCGTTGCCCTAACTGAAATGGAAATTAATTGGAGACCAATGCATACACTAATTCAAGAGGCATTAAGTACTATAAAAAAATAGCACCAAGTGATTACAAAGAGGAAGGATACATTGATAGTGCACTAAAGGCAACCAACATGAGCACTAAAGGAAAGCACATCGAATCCATGAGCTTATGTGAGGAAAGGAACCATATACTCCTAAGTGTGAGCCAACGGCACACTCTCTAACACATTGTATGGCGGGCCCTAGGTTTAAACTAAAAATTTATGTATGCCTCTTGATGTTATGCATCATAGTGGAAGCTTACTCAAAATAATGCACAAAAGTGTGGCAAACAATGTCCCAAATGTTAGAATGTGATCAAAATCAGTTAGGACTTATCACACAACAAAAATAGTGGTTGTATTATTTGGCATAAAAAAAATCACTCCACTTGCATAATTCTTTGCCATTACATATGTTGTTTCTACTGGAAAAATTGGAACGACTCCCAACACATAGCAAGGATTTGTGTCAACACCGCAGGAGGTTGGAAGATTGCTAGCCAGTGTTGGATATGAGAAGAAGGTAGTATTGTGGAACATATACAATCTCAAACAAGAACAAAATTGTTGTTTTTCATAAGGAAAAAGATGTGTTACCACATTCCAAATGTGTATGTGCCCTAAATAGTGTCACTAAGCGCAAGGCCAAATTGAGGCATACATGGGGTTAAAATGTAGCTTACACCAACACCTAAAAAAAAAATTTATTGGTTTGGGATTCTGATAATCGTTGGCATCATAATTTTGATGATGGTTAGAAATTGAGGTGCTACAGGTACGAGCAGATAATGTGGGTGGGAGAAAGTCCAACTCTGAACCAGTTTGACATTCTATTGTAAAGGAAACAATCAGTCTAGACAACATACGAGAATGGCTAATTGGTTGGGAAAATTGAGGCTGTCAATCACATTGTAATGTGTGAATCAATCCCAATTCAATGTATTTGGGTACATCTTCTTTTAACAAGATAGTCAAAATATAGGATGAAGACAATCCAAAAGTATACCTTATGTACCTTTTCTGTCCATACTGGGTCTGTAATATCTCTTGGTTATCACCGGAATGATGAAGATCTCATTTTCTCTTGTCACAAAGAAAGTGAGGACTATTACTGGGATCTTAAGTAGGGTGCATGCACAAGATATTTTGAGGGTGTTTTGAGTGAAGAGCATTTTCAGCCTTGTCTTGGTATCTATCTTGTTGCAGCAGTTGAGAATGTTGTGTCAATATTTGATATTGAGACTAAAGCTTGCATACATTCTCTATAGAGACATACAAAGCCTGTGCACTATGTCTATTGGGATGCAAAAGGAAATTATGTGGCATCTGTTAGTATTGATTAAATGAGGGTATGAAACATTGGTTCTATAAGTGATGCAAAATGTGTACACGAACTACATTGTTTTGGAAATAAGTTCCACTCATGCGTCTTCCATACCAAGTACCAATTTCTTTTGGTCATTGGCCTCTATCAGTACCTAGAGCTATGGAATATGGCTAAGAACAAGAGTATGACCATTCCTACTCTTGAAGGCCTCATTGTGGCATTAGTTTCTTTTGAGGCAACAAGGATGGTTGCTTCCGCAAGTCATGACAAGAAGTGCAACTATGGTTATTTTATTAACATCATGGGATGCAGAATCACATAGATAACTCAAGTGAAGTGACAAAAGGAGGTGATTCAATCTCCTTATCGATTTGTCACTTCAAATCGCAAAGTCACAAGGGATATCTCCAACTATGCACCCTAAAATGCGACACTCAGTTAAATGTGACTATACGACTAATCACATCTCTCATCTACAATATTTTCCCACTAGTCACTAAGTTTCACACCAAATATTCAAAGATGTAACTGAAAGTGTGACCTTTGTTCAAGTGTGACTATGCGACCTCCATAGGATGCAGTTCTGAATGTGACTAGTCATAGGGTCACATGATCATGATTGAGGGAGCCAATAGTCCGCACGACCTCCTAGATTTTGTGCCCTTGTGACCACCCCTTTGCTGGAATTTATAAAATGATACCTTTGTTAACCTGTCCACACTGCAACCTACATCCCCATGTGGTGTGTGACTTGCATTCAATGCCACTTCTCTAATCCGCAGTTAAAATGTGACCTGCCCAATTCCCAATGCATTTTTGTCTCTCAGTAAAATAATGAGGCATAATTGTATGATTTATCCCCTTCTGTTGCATATAAGTTTTCTCTTTTTCACCCCATGAAACAGTGTGATGGATTAAGAGTGTTATGTGAGGATAATACTACCAAGTCCTAGAAAGGTGGTGCAAAGGAGGGGCAAGATAATGGAAAGATGAAGATATCTAATACAACTAATGTGAAACAACATTATACAAGGATTTGTAAACAACCCATTAGTGTGCATTGTATGGGTTTTGAGTGAGTATGGAATCAAGTCTCGTAACAACAAAAAATGAAGATGTGACATGCAAAAAGAAAAATTGAGTCAAGTTGCATATACAGTCAAAGCCATGTGGAAGGCTTATCACAGAGCCATGGAATTTTTTATCATTATGTCACTAGATGAATGCAAGCTAGTCTTGGGTAGAAGAACATGGGTAGAAGTACATGGGGAGGAAAAATTTAGTCCCATCCTACATAGAAGTAATTTGGTAATATTTTGCATGACAACCTCCATGCATGAGGTTAACCCTAAGGACAATCAGAGGTACGATAATTTATGTGATATCCTCAATTGATTATCTTGTAGTATGTATTGGTGAATATGTGGAAATGCTTGAAAGACACCTCATAAAACAAATATGACCTAAATCTCCAAAGTAAAAGGAGATTGTCAAAATCAGTTGGAGCATTGCATAACAATCAATGAGACTAGGGACTTGACAAAAGAAGCACTTGTCAAGCATATGATACCCAAATCTCACTTGTTGGTGTACATCTTAATGGGGAAACACTTGTGGCCATTACAAAAGGTCTGGAATTTTAACCGAAGAGGCATTGTTCAAAGGGCTCTTTTCATATTTATGGATGGTGGAAAAGCCTTGGATTTTTTGCACCAGTTGATAAAGTACCTCTTGGATCAGGCCATAAATCTTGCACAAGTTGTACATGCAATGATAAAAGTGCACCGCGGAAAGGAATAGACAGGGGTCCAATTAATATCTTCATTTCATTCGATCGATTATGTTTTAATGTCATTCTTTGTTCAAAAGTATGTGTGACTAGTATCATTTGTTTATAGGTAGAAGGAAGGAAATGAGAACTTCGACCATATGGAGGGAGCTAGTATTTCTCACAAAAGTTGTAGGCTGGAAATATGGTTTCACACAAGCTCTAGAAACTAGTTAGCCATACCAAAGTCACATCATCAAAAGATTGACAAATGTAAGCAACGCACAATAGCAGAAAGTTCAATAGTTCATGCAAGTCTCCATGGTTTCATAGTAGCATTGGAAACAATAACCTAAGGATTCTCATAACCTTTTTTATTCTCCTCACGACCTCTCTTCTATCATATGTAAATATCTCTCTCCATAGTGCCAGTAGCTATGCTAAAATCAATTGGGCATGTATTAGTCATGAGACATCAGAGAGTAGTAAATAAGTTCAAAGGTCATGTGGGTAGGTAGAATATCACGGTAGGTGAACAATTACCTCACCTCTATAAATATACCCTCATGCCTCATTTGAGGGGGACTTTTAGCAGTAGAGATAAGAGTATCATTAGAGAGTTAACCTTTGCTTAAAAAGCTAGAGGAAAATTATGCTCTTGGAAGCTAGGAGGGTGAGCTGAAGTGAGGCTATGGTTTTGCATTGGATAATGGCATGAGAATCCCATGTCCTAGTATTTGGATTTGATGAATTACAGGATATTTACTTGTATTTCCAGCAACATTAATAAGATGTTCTTCATTTTTGGACATTGATTCTCATGCTTATTCATAGTTTTTATATTGGTTTTCCAATATTCCCACTACATTTGTATGTGTGCTTTCATACACGTAATATGTTACGGATTGGTTTGTAGTTGTTGCATGTATGTTTATTGTCGAATCTATGCTTACTTATTCCACTCCATATGGGTGATCTATTGTGAACTAACTTGCAATTAACCTCTGGCACATTCTTGTTCATGTATGTCTAATTGGGTGTTGGATCACTGATCCTTTTCATGGCATACCTCTTCTTAGTGTTGTTGTGACTTTCCTGTACCTCTTTCTGCAATTTGCCAATCTTGGGTTGACTTTGTTTCATTGTCTAGGCAATTCATTTGTGTCCTCACTCTAACATCTTTTCATTTGATAGCCAAGAGAGAAAAATTCATGGTGGTAGTCAGGCCCACATACCATATGGGACTCCTATCCCAAACGGTGTGAGGTCTAATTAGGACTTCAAACAAGGGAGACCCCCTTAGCTATTGGTGGTACATTCCAACCCGTGAACAGTTAGTCAAACAAAAAATACTAGTATTTACAATATGTGTGTGTGTGTGTATGTATATGTATTATGTCAATATTCACAATCTATAATATTAATTTAGTTTTTAACTCGTTCACAATCTCTATAAAAATTATTTAGTTTCAGACCCACTCAAAATCTGTAGAACAATAATTTACTTTCGAACTCACTCGCAATTTATATAGCATTAATTTCATTTCATTTACAAATATTATTTAAAATTTGACTTTCTATGAGGAAGAAAATTGTAAACTCGGTGTTGTTAAAGGAATACTAAGACCATGTGGTAAGAGAAAGTCTTCCCATTTTTATCAGAGGTGCCTTCTCATTCTTCATAAAAGATGAAACCATTTTTCCAAGGTAAGTTCCATTTTCGATAATGAATTCTCTTGAGATTTCCATTCCTTGTGAATTTGATTAAAGGAAAGATATTGAAATTTTTTCCCAATATGTATAATCATGTTCATCAAGAACGTTACACTTAATCCTCTTCTTTGTTTAGTAATATCCTATTAGAGTACAAACCATTTACAAATTTGTTCTCTTAACATGGCACAAATTATACAAGCTTTGTGCATTTAAGAAGGAAATTATATCCGAAGAGAGTTGATAAAAATCGACTCCTCCTATGAAAGCATCCTTTCCTAAGATTATCTAGTTACTCTTTCCCACCTTCCAGTCTATCTAGTTGAAGAGCCAAGGGAAATAATCCATGAGGCCTTACTAGATGATTGATCCAATTTTATAAGCATTTTGGACATTGGATCTCAACCAATCAATTAAAGATTTATTTTTTATATACTTTTCCTTGATAATGTGGTTCCAAAGACTAGTACTAAGTAATGCTCTACATAGATTCTTCATAGAGAGGGATAAGCCAAACCAATGCATATTTTTGAAGCCCCAACCATTAAGGATCTTTGGTTGAGATGATATTTCTCATCTAACCAGATGTAAACCTTCCTTTCCCTTTTTCCTATCCAAAGAAAATTAAAAATTCTTTGCCTTATTTTCATTATAACAAGTTTTGGGATCTTTGTGAGTGTAAGCCAATACACCAGGACACTCTCCAAAACTGACTTGATAAGAATCATTCTACCTCTCAACAATAACCACCTGAAGCACCAATTCCCTATTTTTCTTTCAACCTTTTTAATTGCCTAGAACTAGTCTTCCTTGTGGTAACAGTTGGGTTTCAAGTTATAGTCTAGATATTTGAATCCTTTCTCTAATTCTTCCACTTTATAGGGAAAACATGTGTTAATAGTGGCTAGGGTCCCTTCTAGAGTTCTATTCTATAGAAAGGTAGATTTATGGACATTGATCTCCATTCCAAATGCTTGGAAAAAAAAGAGAAATGATATTGGAAAAGGACTACCGTTCAACAACACTTCATTCTCCAAATAATATCGCTTCATCAACAAAAACGAAATGTGTAATATACAAAGACTTAAAAACTTTAACCCCTTTCAAATAACCATTTTTTTTACTTTCATGGTCAATCTAATCAAACCTTCAATGATAAGTAGGAATAACAAAGGATAATGTGGGAAACCTTGTCTCAAACCTCTTGAACTACTAAAAAAACTAGATGGAGAGCCATTTATTAACACATAAAATTTGGTTGATTGAACACATCCCATTACCTAATTTGTGACCTTCAAATGCAAGCCAATATGAAGTACTACCAATATTAAAATGTACCAATTAAATTTGTCATATACTTTTACTTATTCCATTTTTAAAACCAGGGTTGTTATAGGCCATTTTATTGCATCTGGTTAATAGGACTTCAAACTGGATAAATTCACATCCATGAACACCTTGTCATCATCCTTACACAAATCCCTAAGAATTAATCTTCTAAATCCCTGAGTTTTTAGGTCTAACTACTTCATTTAAGTGCTTTTAAGGTCTAGAGCACCCTGTCCCTTTAGAGACCTGCGTTCAGTAGCATGTTGCTCCATTCTGTACCAACGATGATCAGTGGCGGCTTGTCCCTTGTTGGTGGTGCGTTGATTCTAGAAATTCAGGAAAATAAAAAAGAATCCTGAAGCTTCCTCTTCCAGAAGCTTCTAGAGGTTGTTTAACCATTTACCTTGGATATGAACTTTGAATCCTATCTAATCCTACCTTGGAATTTTCACCTCTTATCCCTTGAGCTCATCTTCCTCTCTTAAGTGGATCTCAAGCCTAGATTGGTAAATGGATAAGAATTCCTAAACTACCTCCCTCTCCTATAAATTTACTGCCATCCACAACGTTAGGGTTGGCTTTTGGAGACTTATCATGCCCTCATGATGATTCCTTCAATCTAAGATAGTTGTCATCTTCATGCATTAGGGTGACATAGAGGTGTGCTTTGTGACAAGGAAGGACAAGTCAACTTGGGGATATCTCTACAATATCAACTACTATACTTGGTTGTAAACTCTCTCCATTTCTATTAATACAAAGAGTACATTGTTTTCCTATATGTGTTATGTTATGTTTATATTCATGTATTTCAGTGCCTTGTTGATCCATTGAATAGAGTAATTGGATTATGTGACATAGATGTCGTAGATCTTTGGCTTGTTTTGATTGTATGTGTAGGTTCTAATTATAGAAGTCAGAGCTACGATTGGAGCTTAAAAGCCGAGAGGAGAGTAAAGCATGTAATGGATTCCAAGTAAGCATCTTTCCATTCTTCAATTTCTCAAAGGGAAACTTTATATTCTTTGATTTTTGTTGTTCTATACCAGTCCACTAGGTCTAGAGGAGATACTTTTGTCCGCAGTTGTAAATTTCACATAACAAATTGGCGATTCCACCGGGGACCATTTCATTCCCTTAGTGGTTTCCTTTTACCTAGTACTTGTTTCACCTCTTAAATCAACCTTCATTGCCTCACTCATATCTAATTTGGACCTAGGAAGATGCTTCATTGTGTTTGATTTCATTTTTGTGTTGGAAACTATATGAATCTTGATCAGCGCACCCCCTGGCCTAGAGACAGAGTGTTGCAATGCTCCCCATCCTTCTTTGCAACTTCGTTGCAGAGCACTGGTGCCCTTTCATCACTTGCGTTGACCCCTGTTTGATGCAAAAAATTTCCTTTTTGTGATTTTCTCTCTAATTATATTTGTTCCAGCTAGTTCTCTTGTGTCCCTGAGTGTGTCTTGGTCTCTTAGAAGCCTTTATCTTGATTGATTTGGGTTTTTATTTCCTTTCATAAGAATTTGATTGCATTTTGTTTTGTTCTTGTCAATTAGGTCATTAGCAAATTGATTGTTTGATCATTAATTGCTTGAAATAATTGGTGTTCTAGTCATCATTATGAATAGCTTCTTTTATCAGTGATTTATCAAACATCTTAGTTTTCATTTCATTTCAAAATTAAGTGGATTAAAAAGAAAAATATCTTTGCATCACGTGTAGGTTTTTGTGTGTGAATTGTAATTGGAACAATTGCATTAGGGGAATTTCATTTAACAAAATTTGTTTTTTGGATTTTTTATGTTTCATACTCTTTATTCTCTTCTCACCCGTACATAGATTTTCATTGAAATAAAAGTTTCATTTCATCATGCTAGATTGCATTTTTTAGGATATTCAGGTGAAATTCACGGTGAGCCTTGAAAATTGAAACGTAATTCAAGATCAACTTTAAAATTTACTTAATCAACCTAAGGAGAATTTGTAACATTAACGCAAACATCTAGAGGTCTAGGCCATAGACATGTTCCGACATTTATAAACATAGACACTATCATTTTTTGCTAGCGTTGCATCCTGGGGGTGAAATCCTATTCCATGTATGTAAGTGTATTAGACCTCTCTCCACGTACTTTCGAGTATATTGGATGGAACTCCACACATGAAAAGTATATGGGAATAGTCACATTGTATGATTACACATTAGACAACACTAACACAGGCTGCACCTTCCACATACCGTCGAGTATATTTTGGAAGTCCACCATAGGTTTTTATCCTCACCATAGGTAACTGAGTTGTTCGCCTTGTATACCATGATACACCGAACACAGTATTCAGGGAGATTGCCTTCCTATACGTAAATCCTTGGTTCTCCAAGGTGGTATATTGCAATTCATGGTTGCTTGGTAAAACCTTTGCCTAGATTACCCTTTTTTTATTTATTTTTTATTGTTAATGTTTAAAAAATAATAATCCAATGTGGAAGAACAAGATCCCCCACTCTGTCATTCTCATAGAATGCAAAACAAGGCTCTACTTCCACTTGAGGCAACTAATGGCCATCGTCAAAAGAATAAGAAGACACAAACTATTGAATTTGGCACTTTGGGAGCTACTCCTTCTGGTCCTACATCTCAGGTAGATCAACTAGAATCATCCTTTCCTGTGAGTACTGAACCCAAGATTACTTCTACATTGGTTGTTGAATCTGACATAGTCAAAATAGAAGCACCTGATATTTCATTAGCTAAGGTTATTGAACCTGATTATATTGAATAAAAAAAAACAGAGCCTGAGTTTTTACAACCTAAGGCACCTTAGTCACTTATACTTGTTACTTCATGACATTCTTCTTCTCTTCCTATATCTTAGAGTCAACCATAACCTATTTATCTTGGACATGATAGTGAACCACTTCCACCTGGTCTTCTGAGTGTTGAAGATATTCCTCAGGAATAACCTCGACCTTCTTCTCCTATTCATTTGAGAGGGCTTCATCTTTATATAACATATCCTATTCCTCCTCCTCATACTCCATCACAAGATCCTTTTTCTGGTTCTTTTCATTTCAACTCACCTTTGAGTTTCCCGTGACGATCCTCTTTGGGACAGTTATGTTGAAATAAGGAATTACTGGGGGGGTGAATTAGTAATAGTGAGGTTCTTAAATTTTTATATGAATATGTATTTAGTTCTTTCCTCTACTATTTGTTACTTATGAGATAATTCATACATAATACAAATGAACAGTAATATAAGACATTCACAAGTACATACAATCCATCACATGAGAAACATACACAAATTGACATTGATATTTTTTACATGGAAACCCAAAGGGAGAAAACCACCAATCTATTTGTTGTTATGATGTAAATTAAGCACCTACTTAATTAAATCAGTTTGTTTGTGAGCACCCACTCACAAGAGACACTGACCCTCTTAGGAAAGAGGTACCAACCTCTTATGAATGAAGGCCACTACCTTCTCTTGCCATTGTTCTACCTTTCATACAGTTTTCAAACTGAAAATAGAGGAAAATACATATAGAGAGAAATACCAATTTGGTTCACAACAAAAACATAATTTTTCTCTTGGTCCTCCACTATTCCACAGGCTCTCTCAACTCCATACAACAGCACCCTATCCTCTGCTCACTACTGCATATACTCTACTCTCTGCCTTCTTTTCGACAGTCTCTCTGCAACACTCTGCTTCAGTCCAACAACTTGGTCTAGTTGCATAGCTCTCAGGCACTTTTCTCTCCTCTCTTCAGGACATATGACACTAATGTATTTCCCCCATGTTGTTTAATGGAAATAATTGGTTTTTTTCCTCTATTACACTATGCTCAATAATGTCTCTACTGCATGTTTCCACACAACCCGAGTGTACCTTTGTATGACATCTCCATACTATTGTTGCGTCTACTACTTGAGTTTTGTCATTGCATTAAACATGAGTATGGGCTCCTAAGTGGTTCACCAACTCTCTGTGTGATCCTCCATGCTGAGAATTTAATCTCATTTCACCTGTGCACTTTGGTAAGGCTCCCCATGCTTATTAAATTTATCACAGATCTCAGAATGTACTCCAACATGGCTTTGTTCTTCCTTTAATTTGTTGAAGCGTGCAAACAATAGCAGAGTTTCCACACTTCTGATTGAGACAGACTCAATTTTCTACTCCTGCATGTCGTGGTCCTCGCTACCTTCACCCAATGATATTTTACAGTGCCCATTACTCAATCAACCAACTCCTTTTGCTTGAATTTACTCTCTAGTTGCCGACCTATTCATCCTTTCACTCTATATTTCAGTATCCAAGCCATAAATTATCATAACTCATATTAAAAGAATATTACGAAATCACACAATTTTGATGCCTTTAGCCCCTTGTTGTTTAGCCCCCTTATCGTTTTCTTTCTCATATGAAAGATGCCTGAGATCGTCAACTTAGTTCTTAGGTGATAGGGAATTTATTCTCCTTTCAAGGGACTATCTCCTTGTGTATAGCTCTTTCCCTTGGTTCTTTTGGGTTTCCTTGACCAAGCGCTAACACATCAGAGCTCCCACATATCTAAACTTTCTCATAAATCAATTAGAGGGGTTCCCGAAATTTTGACCTCTGAAATTTACTTTCCACGTGGCATATTTACAGCACTCAGGTACTAAGGTTTGCTTTGCACCCTTGGTCCTTTAGATCTCCCATGACCATGTGCCAGTCCAAATCACAGCCCCTTTATCAGATTGGAAATTTTCTATAAAACAATTAGATGAGAGTTACAAAAACTCCAACCTCCAATATATCGACCTCAAAGATGGCGTCATGATGCCGCCGTCACTCCACGTGGTGCTTCCTCGGTGGTGATATGTATCACCCAAATTTCCCCCCATTAGGCCACTAAAAATGTTGAATCAAATTGCCACGTGTCCACCATCATGTTGAGGCCATTTTCCACTTCATATCCTCAGGGCCAATCACTTGCTGCCATGTGTCCAATTGGAGGAGACAGAAAGGGTCCATTGGTCCTTGGTTTTTCAAAAATTTCCTTTGTATTTCTTCTCCTTTGCAAACCTTAGCACTTTCACAAAATTGCAATTTATAAGGACTTACGAGGTTTCGAGTTTCCATTGGCCTCGACCTTCCGATATTACGATATGCCCTCTGCTCTGAGGTTCTATATTGAGTCCTGGTGTGCTCCGACCTACAATATTGAATCAGAAATTTTTCTCAAAATAATTATAAGGGTCTCCAACCTCCGATATTCTATCCTCCCGAGGTCCCGATATGCTAGCTTGCTTCGATATTACGACCTTCTTAGGACTAACTTCGAAAGTCAATAACTTTGATCCACAAAACCATTTCCATACTTCAACGCGCGTTGGAAATCTCTTTCAAAGCACTTTCAAGTGGAGATGGTCCGATGTAGGATTTGAGCCCATATGCTACCTAAGAAATGGTTGCAAACTCTCTACCTCAATGTTAGTCTAGTTGACATCAATGCCAACATACCAAATTCCACAAACCATCTAGACAGTGCCAACTATCCAACAATATACCCCTTTGGAATTGATGGCAACAACATAAGCTCCCCCTAAAACCATGCATGGTATTCTTCATTCTTTGATGCACTAGAAACAACATAATCTCCCCCTGAAACCATGCATGGTCTTCTTCATTCTCCGATGCACTTGCAATCTTCTCCCCCTCTGGCATCAATGGCAAAGGATGCCCTTGAATACTCTAGTTAAACCACTGCAGCCTACTCTTCAATTGATCCCGCATGTTGAATAGCTTCCAACACATGCTATAGTTGAGTCATTTGGGAGGAGGAGTCACAACTACTACTATTGCCTAAGATCTTAAAAGGGTTCTCTTTCCAGTGGCTTAGTAAATATATTTGCAAGTTGGTCTTTAGTAGCCACATATTCAAGTTGAAAAACATTGGTTGCAAACTACTCTCTTAATAAATGGAAATTGATAGGGATGTGCTTGGTCTTTGAGTGCATGATAGGATTATTAGAGACACTGATGGCACTAATATTATCACACATGATTGGAATAGGATGATTCAGCTCTAGCTTAATGTGCTTCAAAATCTGCTTCATCCATAGAATTTGTGAGCAACAAGTGGCAATAGCAATATACTCTGCTTCAGCATTTGATAAAGAAATGGAGGCTTGCTTCTTGCTGACCCATGACACTAAGAAGTTTCCCAAAAACAATGTTGCACTTGAGGTGCTCTTCCTGTCATCAATACTACCTACCCAATCAGCATTAGTGTAGGCCTTCAACTTAAACACTCTGCTTTTAGCATACCACAGTCCATAATCCATTGTCCCTTGAAGATATTTGAAAATCTTTTTGATAGTGATGACATGACTTTCATGACGGAAATATTGAAATTTGGCCACAAGACCCACAACTTTCATGATGTCTCATGGCGAAGTTGTGAGATACAACAAGATTCCTATCATGGATCTATATTCAGTCTGATTTACAAGCGTTGCCTCATCTTCTTTGCACAATTTGCAACCTGTAACCATAGGTGTGCTTATTGGCTTGCAATCTTCTAACCCAAACTTTTTCAGAGTTTCTCATAGGTATTTGGATTGGGAGATAAACACTCCATTTTCTGACTGAGAAATTTGCAATCCCAAGAAGAAATAAAACTCTCTGATCATGAACATATTGAACTCTGTCTGCATAAATTTTGTGAATTGATGTTCCAATTGTTCCATGTCACTTCCAAAGATTATGTCATCCACATATACTACTACAATTAGTATATGTTTTCCTTTAGAATTTATGTATAAATTGTTGTTTTAAATCCTTGTTGTTAAAGGTATTGATCGAGTCTTACATACCAATCTATGGGAGCCTGTTTGAGTCCATATAAGGCCGTTTTTAGTTTGCACACAAACTCTTTATCTTCAGTGAATGTGAATCCTTTTGGTTGCTCAATATAAACCTCTTCTTCGAGATCTCCATTGAGAAATTAATACTTCACATCCATTTGATGTACCTTGATATTTTTATGAATATCAAAGGCAAGAAAAATTCTGATAGCTTCAAGTATCACTATTGGTGCAAAGGTTTCCTTGAAATCTATTCCTTCTATCTGGGCATACCATTTGCAAACTAATCGAACCTTGTTCCTAATTACTCGACCCTACTCATTTAGCTTATTTTTGAAGACCCATTTTGTACCTATGAAATTTTTCTCTTTGGGTCTTTGAACAAGCTCCCAAGTGTCATTCTTCTCAATTTGATCATGTTCTTCATTCATATCTCTCACCTAGAACTTGTCCTCACTTGCCTGGCTAAGATTTTTGAGCTCAATCTAAGACAAAAAAGCAAGATTTGCACAACTTGAACTACCAACAAGTTTCCTCCTGGTCTGAACACTAAGTCTCTGATCTCCAAGAATTTGACTTTCAAGATGTTGTTTTTGTACATACCTAGAAGGTGTTTTAGGCCTTGGAGTTGTGCTCGTTTCCATGTATTCATTATCTGAATTTGTTTCATATTGATCTGAGGGCGTAATGTCTAAAATTTCTTCCCCATCTAAGTTCATGTTTCCTTTGGAGGACTTAGGTTGTGAAGTTATTTCATTTATTACTACATCGATGCAATCCTCAACCCTCTTTGTCTATTTGTTGTAATAGTTGTAACCTTTACTTCGAGCAGAGTACCCAAGTAATATTCCCTCATTAGTGCGTGAATCAAACTTTTCGATATTTTTATCATTTCTTTTGATAAATAATTTTCTCCCGAACACCTTGAAGTGTTTAACTGATGCAGGTCTTCCTTTCCACAACTCATAGGGATTTTTATCATTATTAGGCCTGAGTTGTGCTTTGTTTGATAGGTACATTTTGTCTTGTGTTGCTTCTCCCCAGAAGATGTGGGATACATATGCTTCATTCATCTTAGCTCTAGCCATTTCCTAGATTGTTTTATTCTCTCTTAATTACACCATTTTGTTATGGAGTTCAAGCCACAAAATATTGCCTCATAATGCCATGCTCTTCATAGAATTATTCAAACTCTCTTGAAGTGTATTCTCCTCCTCTGCCTGATTTTAAGTATTCAATATTTAAATATTTCTCATTTTTCGGCTTTAGGTTGGGCTGACCCAGGTTCGATCTCTTATTGTGCACCAACAAAACCCTCAATCACTAGCCCTTTCGGCAACGACTTGTAAGCAGATCGAAGTCTCACCCGAAGTGACTATGGGAGGATGCAGAGCTAGGTTTCTACAGCCTTGAGGGATGATGCGATGTGGTATTTTTGTGTTTTCTTGTACTTAAGATTTATAAATTAGTTCACATTCATATATTACTTTGCCACATTAAATTCATCACTTAAAACATATCATATACATCCATAAAACTTCTTTGTACTAAAATAAAGTACAATTGCTATGCTACAATAGATAATAAGAAAATAAACACATGAAAACACATATTTTAGCGTGCTTCATCCCAATGTGGGACTACATCCACAAGAACTATTGCTTATAATAGAGAATTTGTACAACAAACAGTTCTTAGCCTGTGCACTCAGTTGTGGACTTAGGCCTATGCGCATTCAGTTGCAGAGCTTCACCTTCCTTCCAAAGTACATATCAACAAGATACAACCATAATTCAAATCTAGATCATAAGATGATATATGATGATTCTCTTCTTTATTATTTGACCATATTATATACTATTACATTGAGGGTCCATCCTTACAATACCATGGTCCACATACCATGGTTTCCACAAAACAATTAGCTAAAACCATTACATTTTACGAAATTATATTCTTTAAACAAAAATGAGGGGCTTCGACCCGCCCCTAAGCCCATATATTTCGGGGTCCATTTTTGTTCTTGGTTGCTCCACTGTGCGACCCACCTCGCGCTCTGCTGCATCCTTTACTTCACACTCCACTCCCCAAAATGTGGAGTCTTCATCAAAATCTAGGCCAAGTTGGGATGCGCCCAACAGACCCCCAACGCTCACATGTAACTTTCCCTGAGTCACTCAGCTGCTTTGCCTCTGATTTTTGTTGCGATGTTGTTGTAGGCCTAGTTGAACTGTTGCAGATTTGATGTCACCTTCTTGTCCTCATTGCGTGCTTCCTCAAACAATCTCTATGTTACATGTTCTGCAACCTTTTGTACCAACATTGTTTCCCTTTGTCGAAGCTCCTGAAGCTTCTCATTCATTGCCCATGATAACTGGAGAGCCTCATCCTGCGAAGGTTAAGTCCAATCTATCAAAATCTGCTCCTCTTTCCTTAGTTCCTCAATGTTCTTCTGGAGGGCCTTACTCTCATTGATTTTAAGGAGCCTATGCGTGATTGGTAAGGTCTTCGCAGATGCCCAAATCTCTTCTAACTATTGCTGCTACTAGTGCATTTCTTCCTTTAGTTTCTGTACATTTGGATCTTCCTGCAGCGAAGTCCAAATTTACAAACTTTCATTTTGCAACTTTCCATAGTCTGCCAATGTTGTGGAGATGTTGGCCATTACAGTCTTTAGGTCAGTCTCCCTCTGATCCCTTCCTTCCTGTGGTATAGTTGGATGCAGCTTCATTTGCAACTCACTAATCTTCATTTCATACTTGAATTGTACTTCATAAATTTTATCCTTATACCCCTTCACTGCAAGGCTGAGCTTTGCGACCTTTTCTTCTACTAGATCTTCCTCTCGGACATCAAGGTCTGGAATCTCCTTACATGTGGCTTCGACCATGTCCTTGATCTTCTAGCGTTCCTCTACCATTTGATAATTTTCTTGCATCACCTGCACGAGCTTCTGTTAAAGCACAACTATGATGACCCAACTATAAGTCCTCTAACTACTACTACACTCATTCAAATAAATTTCGCTAATTTTCATAACAATGAAAATTTCAGGTTTATAAAACATCATACGCATGAACATAAATTAATTTAATCTGCAACATGTATAACTTGTAATAATTTATCTGCAATATGTATAACTTGTAATAATTTACATAACTAAAATAAATGACTAATAATACATGTTCTGATAGCTTAGTTGAGATGCTTCTGAGCTCTATGCTCCTCTTGACTACCCGACTGGATTTTCCCCCCAGCCAACTAAGAAGTAATTCCTAGCCTAGGGAACCTCCACAGGTTCCCTAACTCTCCGAGCCCAAGTCCAACCAGATGTAGTGTGTCCAGGTTTAACAAACACTCTCCAGATCCAAGTTTGATCTCCCTCTTCTTTCTCCACATCCCTCCTCCAAAAAAAATCTCCTAAACAGAACTAACCAAAACCAAGACCAAGGATCCCCCTCTCCTCTCATCATCCGTCCCCTTTTATGCCTCTTTCTCCCATCCACCTCAACCACCTATCATTAATGTCATAATTACCCCCTCATCCTTTCATTGACTTTTCTTGCCATATCTTCTCCCAAGTAAATTTGAGAGGACATTTTGGGGATAAGATATAGATATGTAATTTGGTAATTAATTGGGGAGGACCATATCTTCTCCTAAGTAAATTTGAGAGGACATTTTGGGGATAAGATATGGAAATATAATTTGGTAATTAAATGGAGAAGACCATATCTTCTTCCAAGTAAATTTGAAAAGACGTTTTGGGGATAAGATATGGATATATAATTTGGTAATTAAATGGAGAGGACCATATCTTCTTCCAAGTAAATTTGAGAGGACATTTTGGGGATAAGATATGGATATATAATTTGGTAATTAAATGGAGAGGGCCATATCTTATCCCAAGTGAATTTGAGAGGAAATTTTTGGGGATAAGATATAGATATATAATTTGGTAATTAAATGGAGAGGACCATATCTTCTCCCAAGTGAATTTGAGAGGACATTTTTGGGGATATGGATATTTAAATTGGAATAAATGGAAGGAGACCATATCCTATCAAAATTTAAATTTGAGAAGACAGTTGGGAATTGAATAATAACAATAAAATTTATATAAGTAATAAATTTACAGTCTCGTCAATGTAGGTATGTACCAATATTTCTAGATAATATAAGTCAATGTTTTCAGGTAATTTAAACACTAATAAAATTTGCATGATAAGATTAAGTAGGCCATTACATACGCTCATCCTTCATAAAACTTTGTCCCGAAGTTAGAGTGAAAATATACAAGGAGTTCGAAGCAGTTTGAGAATAAGGCATAACAAAATAGAAAGAGAGTTATAGTAGTAAAATTTGATAAGTCAGACAATGACATCTCGTTCCATCAAGAGTCTCCAACTAATATATATCCTCCTATCCTTCTAAACCTACTTCCGTTCCCACCGTATCCATCCTTTTCTGCTATATACTGTGGCATCGGCTATACCAATCTAATTACTAATAAAACCAATATGGTGGAAGCGTCAACTATATCGACCTAACTTCCTCAACAAGCAACTGGAAATCGTCATCGCACGTCTAGGGGAGCGTGTCCACCACTACCCTCCCACGATTCCAGTTTTGGAGGTTACACGGTGGGAAATACCTCCACCCCTCTTAGGGTCAACACCCTAATATGGACCACACTACAACGTTGATTGGATACTTGTCATCTAATAATCCAATCAGGTAGTTATGTCACCTGCCATTTACATTTTACCCATGTCATAAGAGCGCATATCCAGTAGATACAAAATGTAATAGAACAATGTACATCATACATTTCCTCATTAGATGTCTCGACCTTCCCCACTGGAAGAGTAGATCTTGGCTATCATATAGTTCATTCCAATTTACAGGTTAGTTCTCATTCATGCATATATATAACAACAAGATATATATAGATAAGTGATCTTAAACATCATGTTATTAAGTCTAGTATCCACATGTCAATTGTGTAGTTCATACTGGAAATAAAACATAATTTCACTAAGTCATTCATTAAATAAATAATATCCACTTAAGCCATACATGAAACAACAATAACTCTGATAATTCATGCACTAGATAGATCATCACCAAGTAAGTCATACATTAGGTCATACATCAAACATTTCTATCATCAATACCTAATCCATCTAATGATTTATATAAGTAGTTTCACATGTCCAACTAAATGCATCAATATTACATAGAGTTCGTAAATAAATAAGATGGAACTGAAAAATAGAGCCTTAGCATAGATAGCTTCTAAGTCAAAATGGGCATCACAGATGCTCATGTGACAACCTTGTGAAACCCCTCGACAAACAATTAGAGTTGAAACAAGATTCAACTGTTCGCAATGAAAAATAGTATTTGAACCCAGATATGCTACAAGGTGGTACCAAAGTAAAAAAAAGACCAAAATATTGGCAAGCAATGGATTAGTGCACTATCAATTCCACTAGAAAGTGCTAGTATAAGTTTCATGCATATAATTTCTTTAATACTTCAGTGAATATGATCAGCTCAATCTCAAGTCTATGGATGCTAAGCAATATCTTGACTCGGTCACTTACTATTTTATTCCCTTCTTAGTTTGATTGCTTCTAACTCTACGCAAACTAAATTTGCCACTAACTCTATATTTTTCTGGTGATTAAATACACTCAACTCTCGTGTTACCTTGGTATTTGAACCCATTGTTGTTGGGTAATGGACATACACCATAGCAAAATATTTGCAAAAAAAAAAATACAAAAGAAATGGAGATATTGCTTGTTATAATTTAATATGGGAATTGTAGGACTAGATATATAAAGAGCAAGAATACCATGTACAACCACCCTGTTCATTAAGACATGACCAACCCAATTTATATTATTTATAACATGTGACTTTATCAATTTAAAGCACTTAGCTTTATTAAATTAAAGCATAAAATTATACTATTACATTTAACATATGACCATTACCATAATCTCTCTAATAATTGTCTTTCTAATGTACCGTCCAGAACTATTTCTGAATTGGATCCCACAGAAATAAATTCAATTTGGAAGTCAAGGAATCGAATTCCAAATGGATCAAATGGAACCAATTCCCTTTTGTGTTGGGTTTGCAATAACTGATTCAGTTATTGATCCGTTTAGTTAACAACCATTTTCCATGTTTTCTGCATCTTTGTCGGTCACATGCTTTAAGTATTGACTTCTTCCAGGACTTCTGTTCAAGGCAAGTCATCAACTGCCTTTCGTTCAAGTTTCAAAATCTATCGAATTCGGACAAACGTCCTTGAAACAAACATGAAGCCCTCATGTTCCACTCAACTTTAACCCATTACAAAGCCCTTGAGATCGAGTCAAATCTATTCTCGCATTGCCTTCAAGCATTTGATGCCAAACAAACTGATCAGATCCAGATCCAGGTCAAATGCTATCATTTAACAATCATCAATGGCTGAAATGTGTGGGAATAATATGCCAAAGATACCTATTCCAAATTGCAGTCTGGCTATGGACTCTGAGTTGTTATGTGCAGAGACTTCAACTGAAGTGAAGACTCCTGAAAACTCTTGTGTACCAGAGACAATTAAAAATATAGTGCCAATTAGCTCTTCTACATATATAAAACAGGAAAAATTTTGTGGGTGGATTAAGTAAAATGGAAACTACGGCAGGATGCCCACCATTAATAAAATTCTGTCATGATAAGAAAATGTATCTTCTGGAGGCAAACAATATACCAGAACTGTCCAAGCCAGGTGATGTTATTCCGGGGGATGTTGGCGCTGAACAGGAGCTTTACAAATCAGCCTTTGGTGATATCAAAGATGATGTGAATGAAACTAATGGAGAGTTTCTCATGGTTGTTTCAAGTGCTAAAGAAAGAATGAAGAGAGAGATCGATCTAGTATATCTCCTGCCATTGATCTAATTGCAAAGTCAAAAGAGAAATTCTTTTCAAAAATAGCAGAGAATGTAGCTAAGGGTTTGGAGGTGGATGTGCCTTTGGAATCCAGATGTCATGTTAACTCAAGTACTGACATGGATAACTTTCTCCTTTCCTTTTTTATGAAGGATGATAAAAGGGACTATGTAGGTAATTCCAAGCAAGATTTTGTGGTCATAGACTGTGTTGTTGCAGACAGTTTTGAGGATGACCGGTGTTCCAATGATGCTGTCCAAAAGAATTCATCTCATCTCAGTACATTAGTGAGCTGCAAAATGCTCGTCTATGAAGTACGGCCTTTGTATGAGACAGATCCCCCATGTGCTACAATTGCTGAGGTAGATCTATAAACTATGGTCAAATATTCCATAAGTTTAAAAGAGGTATAATTATTAGAAAATTATGTCTACTACTTATGATATTGTGGTTAGTGGAGACGTAGTAAACTCTATTACAGCCTTTCCTTGAGAAGTGGGACTGTGTTCTTTCCAACATGACCAAATATTTAGTAATGTGTATACCCTTGGGTTTCAGTATAGACTCTTATTAAATAACAATATTGCCACTGTAAATAAAAAAAAATCTCCATAGGTTGGCTCAACTGATATGCATAGATCAGATTGTGTGTATATTTTTTTTTTCAGTGGGGGAAGAACCCCCCTGAAGAAGCATCATACAACATATTTGCCGAAGCATATATATATTTTACACATTATCATATGTACAAATCTCGCCGTAGCGAGCAGAAGCGTCACCGATACGTCATCACAAGAGCATATATCGCCGAAGCGAGGCCAAATCAGATAAGCTGCATCGCGCAGGATTCGATCGTGGTCGGCCGCAGAGCAAACCAACCGCCCCGACCAACAAAGCATGCACTCACGTGCAAAATCAGATTGTGTGTATATATATGAGTGTGTTGACCACATCATTGTAGAAGGTACAAATCATGTATCTCATATCACAGAGACATATTATTTTCACAGGTCAGTGTATATTTTTATCACTGTAGGATGAATAGATGCTTCGATCCTTATCCAAGAATGAGAGCAAGGTGATGAGCCTTTAATAATGAGATGATAAGTCTAATGGTACATCATCCTAGGTCTCCTTCATGCATACGAGTCTCAACTCCTCTTCCTTTATAACAAAGGCTTGACTTAAGTTCCTTTTAAAATGAAATTGTGCTAGGCTTCTTCTTCTATCTATTCTTCAAGAATGAAAACTTCAAGTGTGCTATAACCATTATCTAAGATGCCAAAGTCAAATGAGCTGCAACTTATTTTATTGATAGATCCTTGTAGCTTCTTCATAGAAGATAACCTTTCAAAGGATGACAATTCTTCTTTTCCTGATATGGCCCTCTTAATTTAGATTGTTTCTTCAAAAGGTGTTGCTATTCTTGATTTTTATGATGGCTTCAAGTCTTCAAACTTCTAGGGAGACCATTACTTCTCAAGAGATCTAGGATCTTTGCCGAGACTTCCTACCAACATGTCTTCAATTAAATCTCTGCTCTGCCACTGGACATTTAATATGGATCTTGAAACTTCCTGTTACTGTATATATATATATATATAGATATATGAAAAAAATTCCCACTGCATGAAGTAATGAATTATCTTTATACTATAGTTTTAAGACCATATTTGAGCTTATTGATCCTTTGAATAAGGCTCTATACATTCAGAAATGTTGCTCAAGATTAGACTTTGCTATAAGAGATAAGACTTCTACAATTCTTCAAAAATCATCAAACATATACGTATGAGTTCTTTGATGATCACTAAGGAGATATGAAAAATTTAAATGAAATACGTGTGTGCCAAGAGATTAATGTTGTTATAATAAACTTAAGACAATCTTAACTGGATCAAAGATGACTAAAGAAGGGTCGTGTTGGTTGGGGCTTCTTTAAAACACTGAGACCTCATAATAGCTTACGGACAGGAATCACAAGTCTGCTCCTTGTCATACTATCCAGTATGCTTTATAAACAAGGCTATTCCAAGGTTGGTTTCAAGGATGACGAACATACTCAGACTGTATATGTGTATGTACCTCAATACTAAGTCACAAGTTCTCAGCCTCTTCACTGATATAAACGGCTGCAAGTTGTAGCTTGATTATTTCTCTTTAGGTATGACCTAATAACTTGTATTAGGTCTCTTATATGGGGCTCGACCTTCTAAGAACTTGAACTTGGTTGCTTACAGATTCAAAATTTTCCCCAAATATAAATTCGGATTTCTGAGGAAACTCAAAGAATTTGGTCCTCCTAAATTGGGACTTCAAACCTCATATGTTGTGTGATTTATTTGAAAAATAATTTTCCTTTGTGTGGACTATTAGATTAGCCTCTTGGTCTAAATTAAACTTTTGATAAAACTGATGAACTAATTCCTAAGGAGACTATCGAATGAACTTGTCTCCAATGTTATATTATCACATTGAAATGTTCTTAAGATTCATGAACCCAGATTGAAGGCTTTTCTTACGAGCAACATGCAAAAAAAAATGGTTTCCTCTGTCTAGTTCATCATCTTCAACAAAGCACAATAAAAGGTGCCCCTGAAACTTTGTTGATGACTTGAATGGGATGCTAGTGGAATTTGAATCATGTTACAGCAAATGGCAGTTGTTCGATGCATGTGGACAAAGAGAAGGGTTGATGGGGAATGAGGTGAAATACCTTCACTGTAAGTGTCACTTACTAAAATACGGCATTGCTAAGTCAATTAATTAATGAAAGCCAGTTCTTCACATACGTTCAGTTTTCTTACTGCCATGTAAAGGATTGTATGGTAGATGATGAGGGCTTTGTCAAGGATTCCAGACTCCAGTTTCACTATTGGTAAAACATCAAGAATATTTTACTGTTAGGCAACTTCATAGAAAGTCAAAGACACGTTCATTATGCCTAATTTACGTGACTTCTAGCCAACAGTTTTGAAGTTAGAATCTCCACTAGAGGAATTTCTATCATATCTGTTTTGCTATTTCTGGATGCGGAAAATATATGAAATGAAATAGTTAGAAAACCTATGTGTTGAGTAGTTACTTTTCTTTTACATTGGTTCATCCTGAGTTTGATGTACCTGAAATTGTGGTCCAATAGACAGTGTTTGTTTTGCAGCACCTCAAGTTTCTCATCTGTTTTAAGAAAAGGTCAAACTTGGTATTATAAGACCAGATTCTTCATGTTCTTTTGTTGCATGAATTTTCTTTAATAGGAACTGTAGCATCTTTGTCCACAACATTGATCATGGTAAAGTGAGTCACTTGTTGCAATCTCATAAACTAGGTCTTGATGTCTTCTTTAAGTGTGCTTTGCTGGGAAACAGGTAACTACAGGTTCAACTTAATACATTGGTGATGATATTTTTTTTTATTTTTATTTTATAATGTCATGACACGTTTTTCCTGAAGTTCCCTCAGTTATGGCGGATGCTGTAACAAGGGGTGGAGAGATTTTGGCAAATCTAGCTACGGGCACACCTTGGGAAACAGTAGCAACAGATGTTGGTATATCAATAGGCACAGATACAAGAGCACGGAGCCTTCGTGAACAAATCATTCAAGACATAGACAAGTTGGCAGATGAAATTACAATTTGGGTGATTTCTTCTCGTAAGATGTTGCCATAAGGTTGCAAGAGGGATCCTACCATGGCAACCCTTAAGGTGATGAAAGTTCTGCTTCTCCATTATTGAGAACATCCAAATTAGTAATGACCCAGTGGGGTCAAGGATGGCAGAATGACAACACACACTTGAATCTCAGATATATAAGAAGAAAGCATTCCTACAACAGCACCCATTAAACCATATATTATGAAACATATGTATACTCATGTTATTGTTTAATGATTGTCATGTTGCAGTTTAGGAATATGGATGTAGGGAAATAATGCTAAATTCAACTTGGAATTCATGTCAAGAAAACATTCTTATAATATCTTCCATCAAACTATATACTATCAGACATACACACGTTCATGTCTCAATTAAAAGAATTCTCACAGTCCAGTTTAAGAGTTTACATGTAGAGGCAGCCTGCAGGTGCCTAATTCAACTTAGGAGTTATGTCATTGTGGGCCATTTCATGCCTGATAAACATCAAATGTTTTTCCTGTATGATAGAAAAGAAAAAAAAATGACATGTTTTATTTGATTACAACTGCTTTGGCCAATTTACTTATGAAGAAGCTTGCAGAATCTCTGGGTTCATGATATTGTTATGTGAACTACTAAATATGGAATTTAAAATTTTCAACTTCAATTCTTGGTGCAATGATGTACTTCCTAGACTGGGGATACTTTAACTTTTCTAAGCTAGCTCAGTTTTGAAACAGGGTACTTATCCGGATATAAAAGACCAAGAATTCCTTCTATGCAACTCTATTATAAGCACAATTCAACTTTAGTTTCTCATCAAGAAATATATAAATATCAACCATGATTATTTTTTTAGTCTAGAGGTTGTTTAGTTTAAGAATCTAAGTTTCCTTGTATGAAGATAGATGCATTTACAGAAACTGTAAAAAAAAAGTTGTAAAAGCAGGGGATTTGAACAGTTCACTGCTGCATTTTCTTTTGTGCTTAAACCTTCAAGAGGAAATGGTCAATTACTGCTTGAAACTCCCATCATTGTTTATGTTGTTATAAGCAATATTTTTTTTTCTGCAGCTTTGTTTTTGTCTTATTTCGTTTAAGGAGCTTTTGCTTGTAATCAAACAGATGCTAAATATTAGCATTTAACTAGGGGTTTAAATTCTCAAAATTTCATAATGCAAGAGAAACTTCAATCTGTTTTGCGTAGATGGTAAATGGTTCATATTCTATAATGTCTTTTCTACCCTTCATTTCGACAGGGGTACATATGCACTTTTCATTTTGATAGCACCATGGTAAGCCCAAAGAATGCAAGTCAAAAGTGTTGTAAACCATGTGGAGGCCATATGTTATGGTTTCCTATGCCTATTATTATTGACCATGGCTGTCGCAGATTTGAAATTCTCTCATTTATTCAATTTAAAACAGATTTATGCCTTTGGTGGATTTTAACGCATACCATAGACTCTTATTTCCTGTGCTTATCTGTCATACTAACACACAGGTTTTTGTAAGTGATTGGCAGCATAGAAGCATTACAGATGCCCCACTGTAGTTAGCAAACCCCTAACGGAGAAGCTGTCAGCTAGTGACCTAGGGTTGATTGCTTATCAGTTATTACTCAGTTTTGCTTGCGGCCCATCCTGGAGTCAGTTCTATTCAGTGGTGCATTCTGAGTTATAACAGTCCCAAGACAGCATGTCATTAGTACAGAGTCACCTCCTCTCACTTCAGAGTTAATCAAATGCCGACCCCAAGAAGGGTATTCCTAGGGTTGTATCCATGAATAAATATTGAAGAGTTGAAATCATAAGCAAAGAGATGTCGAAACATAATTCTTAACAGTTGAAGAAACTCACAAACTATACAAATTTGTTTTTCGCTAAACAGAGATGCTAGTTCATACTTCTAGTACAAATCAATTCAAAGCCACCCTATGAAACCAGAGGGTACGTAGGACAGGCCTGGATATTTCAAAGCCTGGAGTTGAAGTGGGTTCTCGGAAGTCAACCTTCAAGCTCCATCAAAGAAGACAGAACATGAGAAAACTGGAGATTAAAATAGGTCTAATGTTTCTTCGCCACAATCCTTAAAGTGGGTTGTCTCTCAGAACGTCAGGTGAGCTTCGATCCCCTAACTCCCAAGGCATTCCTGCACTTGTTCCTTCGCATTTCTCCAAAATACTCGATTCCCACAATGCCTGACGTTGCCTCCGTTGGTCCCTGGATTTGTAACACAATCACCTCTTTAGCGGGCAGATGCAGAAATGAAAATGGTAAGAGAGACAGTCCCGGATGGAGGAGCTGCACTATGTATGTGTTTTGTGGGGGAGATTAGAGATTATTACTACTCATTAAACTGAAGACCTATTTCAAAGAGATGTCTGATAGTTGAAGCCCCGATAATGGGACTGTCGTGAACTTCATCAAATTTCAATTTCCTTGATACCGTTTGTCAATTTGTATTTGTGTTTGGACAAGTGAAAACAACTATTACATGACAAGTAGGTCAGTTGAGGTGCTTCCAATATAACGAGGTTTTTGTTTCACAAACAGCGGGACTCAATACAATTAGTGGGAGGATCAGTGATTCTCAACCCATCTATGGCTGCCGAAAAAATTCATCCAAATGGCACTTCAGTTCCATTGGATATTGAACCTAATCACCCAGCACATTCCGGGAAGAATGCTTTCTCCGGAATTCAAGTGAACGGAGAAGTTCGTATTTACAAAGCTGAGAAATGTTTAACGACATTCAGAAATCCAGGTAGTCTTTCCGAATACAAACCTTGGAAAACCGATGGCAAAAGTTTCCTATGCGAAGGTTTCTCCATACGTGAGTATGTTGCAAAAGTTAGAAGTGTGGTCGTCCAGAAATGTTGGGCATTATCTGAAAGCTTTCTCGAAGAAAGTCTCAGGGAAGGGCGAAACCCCACGCTTCCACCTCTTGTCAGGCCTAATCACAGATGGTGGTTATGCTTCGATATGTGTGGGGAACATAAGCACTTTGGGGCATCATTTGACAGGCGCCAGACAGGAAATTACTCCCAGAATGTCACCCACATTGAAGAAAAACACCTTATGGTTTCTCTAGAGACGGATTGAGACGTTGGTCCATGGATTTCTCAAGATCAACAGGTTAGGAAATTGCGCATAGTTCAAATTTCAACACAGGGGGACTTATTCCATATTCCTAGAAGCTAATATGCTATCAAAAATATAGAGAACAAAAATGAAATGGGAGGTAATTGTTTGGCCGAGGAACATAATCTGAACTTTATTGCTGCTTCATCTGTTAAAGATGGCCAGTCGAAAATTGAAGGGCCAAAACATACTTCTATGTCAGATGTTAATACAGAGCTATTCTTATAATGCCTATTTATCTACTTCTATAATTTAATAATTCAATTTATATAATTAAATTTGTTTTATATATATATATATGTATATTTAGTAGGTAGGCTTCAAGGCTCAGATTTTGAACTTTGCTCTGATACCATGTGTGATGACTCAATTATAAGTCCTCTAATTACTATTATATTTATTGAAATAAATTTTGCTAATTTTCACAACAAAAAAAAATTTCGGGTTTATAAAACATCATAAGCATAAACATAAATTAATTTAATCTGCAACATGTATAACTTGTAACAATTTATCTGCAACATGTATAACTTGTAATAATTTACATAACTAAAATAAATTACTGATGATACATGTCCCAATAGCTTAGTTGAGATGCTCCTGAGCTCCATGCTCCTCTTGACTACCCGACTAGATTTGTCTCCCAGCCAACTAGAAAGTAATTCCTAGCCCAAGGAACCTCGACAGCTTCCCTAGTTCTCCGAACCCAAGTCCAACCAGATGTAGTGTGTCCAAGTTTAACAAACACTCTCTAAATCCAAGTTTGATCTCCCTTCTCTTTATCCACATCCCTCCTCCAAAACAAAATCCTCCCAAACAGAACCAACCAAAACCAAGACCAAGGATCCCCCTCTCCTCTCATCATCTTTCCCCTTTTATGCCTCTTTCTCCCATCCACCTCAACCACCTATCATTAATGCCATAACTACCCCCTCGTCCTTTCATTGATTTTTCTTGCCATATCTTCTCCCAAGTAAATTTGATAGAACATTTTGGGGATAAGATATAGATATTTAATTTGGTAACTAATTGGGGAGGACCATATCTTCTCCCAATTAAATTTGAGAGGACATTTTGGGGATAAGATATGGATATATAATTTGGTAAGTAAATGTTGAGGACCATATTTTCTTCCAAGTAAATTTGAGAGGACATTTTTGGGGATATGGATATTTAAATTGGAATAAATGAAAAGAGACCACATCCTATCAAAATTTAAATTGGAGAAGACAGTTGGGAATTGAATAATAACAATAATAATATTTATATCAGTAATAAATTTACAGTTTCACAAATTTAGGGATGTACTAATATTTCTTGATAATATAAGTCAATCTTTTCCGGTAATTTAAACATTAATAAAATTTGCATGATAAGATTAAGTAGGGCATTACAACAGTGCGCTCTTTTTCTATGTGTATATTCAGCGGCGATATATGTTGTTCCCTCAGCTTCAGTTCTTCAATTATATCCATGTGTGGTTTGTGTAGCCTTGGCAATGACACTACTGTGATGTTCATGTAGACGTGCTTCCATTTTTGAGCATGTTGTTGCAGTTTGGCAGATTCAAACTATAAGGCTCCAACAGGTATTTGGGCTACCCTCGTTGCAAGAATATGTTCTATCTTCCTTTCTTCTGCAACACTAGTCAAAAGTGCACCGTAGCGATATTCGACTATGTTCCAGAATTCTATTGTTGCTTCTTGTATCCTTGTTACACATTATTTTGTCACACTTACTATCCTGTATCTTGAAGTGTCAAAATGACGAAAGTGGTCACTGTATTCACCATGAAACATATGTAGAAGCATCCTTGAAGAATAGAAGAAAAGTTCCCCAGAAAGAGTTCCTGAGAAAAATGGTCAAAAACCTAGTTTTCAGGGTCAGCTTTTGCACCACTGGTGACCTGTTATGGTAACTTGTTTCACTCTTCTGACCTAGCGTTGCCAGCGTAGATTTTTATAGGGTAACTCGCTCTGAACCTCTTTTGACAATTTTTCCTGAAATTGAGGACAAGCTTCTCTTACTAGAAGCCTTGAGAACGGCGAGTTGGTTATAGGTGAATAAGGATTAGAGCGAGATCTCCCATTCATGGTCCTTGATCCTACTCTCATGGATCTTCCCCTTGAGTTGTGGAACCTCTCCCTCCTTTTATGGATCCTTAACTCCCTCTCCTTTTGTATAAATGAGATCCCTACTATCCACAACTGGTTGGCCATTGCTTGGTGGCATTCCTATGTTGAAACTATGCCTAAATGTTTCCCATTTCGCTAAGGAGAAGTAGTGTTTGAAGGTCTTGGCTAGGACTTGGAAACTCATCCAAAGGAGGCTTCCAATTGTTGAGATTGCAACAAGATGATGGAGCTTAGTGAAAAGAGTCGCCTTCACTAAGTGGGCCCGCAGGAAAATTATGGCACAAAGTCTATTTTTAGACTATGTCTATTTTTAGACATATGGATCACGTCTATGAGTTGTAGGATGTTGTTTATGGATGATTGGTCAAGTTGGCAAAAATAGATGGACTTCTATTTTTAGACAACAGCGGTGACACTGTCAAGTCTAATTAT
>APFE030337561.1:3094-38316 GCA_000404065.3 Pinus taeda | reverse complement strand
TTTATGTTAGAATGAATTATGTTATGTATGGTGTATCATCTTTGTTTGATCTTCCTTGCAGGTATTCATCCGCAACAGTGTAAAGAGAATTGATCTTGGAAGCAAGAAGATTGAGGACGACACCAACGAGTGTTTGGTATCAGAGTGAGGTAGGTCATCTATCTTACTTTTTATTTTCTCATGTAAATTAGGAAAGTTTTCACATGTTTGTCTAGTTTGTTGCTAGATCCTCTTATAGGACTAGAGAGATCACTTATATCCTCAGAAGGGATTGTCTGCACAACAAAATGGCGGCTCCACTAGGGAGCCTATAGCACTTTCAACCTCCTTTTTTTTATTTGGTCTATTTGATCAGTTTGGCCAACTGCTTCGTAATATGTAATTTAGATTTTGTATTGGCCTGCATTTTGAGTAGTCAATCCTTTAGAGTGTTAATTTTGGACTTCTCTTTGAAATTCTTTCTTATTTTTTCAATTATTTCTCGTCTGGGTCGTATTATCTTGCAATACTCATGCTTCCAGCGTGGTTTTTTCAATTACAGTAGTGTTGAAAGGCCTGTCAGCACAGGTTTGGACTATCACAGTCGCACTCATCCCTGAAACTTGAGAATTTTTAGGGTTTGTGTCAGAAACGTCTAGTTTGTCTTGACCTCTAAGGTATCCTCCTGCTCTATGTGCTTTGGATTTGTCAGTGTTTTGGTTGATTTCTTTTTGATTTTCAAAATCCATCCCATGCTTTGAAGTAGTAGAAGTGAAGTCTGGTTGAGTCCTTAGGGTTTTAGGTCAATTGGATTTACTGCTTGCTGCTTGTGTGTGTGAAAGGAATAATGATTTTTCTGCTGATTAATCATTATTATTTCTTTTGGAAATCATAAAGAAACAACACTTTCATTTGTTTTAGATTTTATCTCAAGATTTACTTTTTGAAAGTGCATTAGGTTAAATTGCATTGAAAAGTAATTTTTGGATTATAATTGAGCGTAAATCACATTACTTGATTATGAAAGATGAAAGAAGTGCATTCTCATTCATTCAAAAAGAAAAGTGAAAAAAATTCATGTAGGTGCATTTGAATTCAATTTCATTTTTCGTTTGGAGTGCATTGAAAAAGAAAAGTGAATAATTCATGTAGATGCATGTTACTCAATTGAATCTCATTTTACTTTTGTTGGGTGTATTGAAATAGTGAAAGTGAAAAATCTAGTTAGGAGGATTTGTTTTCTTCATACTTGGTTGTTGTATCAATGTGTGAACCTCTTCCCTATGTTAGATAGCTTTCATTGAATTGAAAATAATCATTTTTTCATACTAGTTGCATCATAGTTGTTTAGGTGACATCAATATTTGAGCCTTAAAACCGAAATTTAATTGAAGATCAACTTAAAATTTACCTCAATTAACCTAAGCAGAATTTGTCATTAATGAAAAACATTCAGAGGTCTAGGCTAGAGATTTGTTCTAGTGCCGTTAAATGTAGGAGCAATCATTATTTGCAAGTGTTGTATCCTAGGGGTGAAATCTCGTTCTAGGTATGGAAGTGTATCAGATCATTCTCCAGTACTTTCAGGTATATCGGAGGTGCTCCACGGATGGTAAGTATATGGGAACGCTCTTATTGAACGGTTAAGCATTAGACAACACTACTACAGACTGCACTCCCACATAGCGTCATGTATATTTTGGGAGTCCCCTATAGGTTGCTATGCAGCCACAGGTAACCGAGTCTACTGCCTTGTATACCATGATACACCAAACACAACATTCAGGGAAACTAGTTGTCGTACATTAAATTCTTGGTTCTAGCAAGGTGTATATTGCAGTTCATGTTTGCTTGGTAAACCCTCATGCCTAGTTTACCCCTTTTTGATTTATTTCTTTATTGTTAAGAAAATCAATCAACCACATAATCACAAATCGCCCATGAAACAAAAACCTTCTTTTGTCCTCAACCTTAATGGTTAATTGTAAAATTTTATTTAAGCCGAAATCATTCACCAACAGACATTTCTGATTCGTTTTCTGAAAAGACATCATGACAAAACCACCAAGAGTCCTAAACGAGACCCCAAATATCTATGGAGATACTAATGCACCTGATTCACCTAGAGTTGTAGGTTCTAATATTGTTGAGCTCGAATCCCTTGAAAACCAAGGAGTTGAACTTGGTATTGTCATAAGCATCCAACCCCTTGCTTCTCGGCCACCTCCAAAGTTGATAGGCTCCTCCCAAGACTCTCCTCCAGCTAGTCCTCAACCTATTTCGGATTTCTTAATTTTTCCTCCTAATCCACTCTTTGAATTGGATTCTCCTGTGTATTTGTCATCTCCACATCCGTATAGTCCTTTTGATACTCCCAGTGTACCTTTGAGTCCTTCTCCCAAAACGACTCGGGTTCGCAACCGAGAGTTGTTCCCGATCATAGAAACAGAAGGTGATAATCCGCCTGTAGGGTCGACACTCCAAGGTAATCCAGTGGAAACTTCTAGAACTCATATTCCTAGTACGAAGATTGATCCATTATTACTTCTTCCTCCTGAAGACTTTCCTTATGTTTCTTCTTCCTACATGACGACGGGACCAAGTACACCTCCTACTTATAGTACACCCTTGGTTCCACTGGGTTATAACTCTCTCGCTGATGTTTTTTCAGACAATTATGGCACCACTTCACTGTTTCACAATCCCATTTTATCCTCTGGTGTCACTCCTAGTACCATCTTGTTGGTTCCAAACATGTTGGTAACTGCACAGAACCCTACCCAAACTACAATGTCGGTAAGTGAAACATATGTTCCTGTTAATATTTTTGCGCCTCCTATTGTAGCCACGATAACTACAATCCCCAATGTGATTGGATATCCTACAAATGCATTTGTTCCAATATCTGGGGGGCAACTTCCTTCGCCCTACATACCTCCTACTTCTAGTGGAAACTATCCACCCCCTCCTCCTATACTGGGGGTAAGTCAACCTAATTGTGTTGTTTCTAACCTAGGTGGAACATCGATTACATCTATATCAAGTAATGTCATCAGGACCCCTTTGCAAGGTCATCAAGTCCATTTGACTCAACCTTCCTACCAGCAGCCTTATACTCCTATAGGCTCTCAACAGCTCCAAACTCCTTATCAACAAGCAGGTCCTTAAACATAGTATGGTAATCAAATCAAATATACTTGTGGGACTGGTAATCCTCTTATGCAGCCACAAATTCCTATTCAATCACAGAAGGTAACCTACCTACAGCCATAGTTGTAGGTTTCCTACCCTCAGCCATAGCCGCAGGTGTCTTACCCGCAGTCGTGTCCGTAGGTTTCTTACCAATCCCAACAGGGACCTTACCAGCAATCACGAAAATAATTTCCTGTTCAACCCTAGTAGGGACCTTACTCATAGCTGCATCAATAGATTTTCTACCAATCCCAATAGGGACCTTACCAACAACCATTGCCACAGTCGCGACAAACACAATAGGGACCTTACCAATAGAATTATGGTCAGTTTTCTTCGCAAACTCCATACGTCCAATATGGTCACCAGACTCAGTATGGTAAACCTCTTTATGGTTAACCTCCTTATGGTCAAACTCCATATAGTCAACCTCCATATGGTTAACCTCCTTATCGTCAACCTCCTTATGGTCAACCTCCATATGGTCAACCACCTTATGGACAAAATCCAGTACGGTGGGGCCAGAACCAAACTCAACAAGTTTGTAATACTCAGTTTGGTATATACCAGATACCCTATACCCCATACAATCCACAACTGCCATTTTTGGCAACGTTGGAATTACCCGATCTGTTAAGGCTTACGAATGACCCGATACTTCACTCACCATATTAGCCTTTGGTACCAACTAAAATAGCTCATGATTTCCCCAAATTTGAAGGTAAATATGGAGAATACCCCCAAGCGCATGTTATGACTTATCATCTTTGGTGTTCCTCTAACTCTTGGGTTGACGATTCTATCCAATTATGTCTTTTCCAGCGCACTTTAATGGGCACTTTTGCTAAATGGTACATCGAGCTCCCTTGTGGTGCTTTCCAAGATTTCAATACTTTGGTCATGGCTTTCCTCACCCATTTCCAATTCTCTGTCTGGTATGATACTGGAACCCATCTATTAACATCTTTGCCACATATGACTTCTACTGATATCTTTGATCATATCCATGAATGGGGGCGTAGGCGTCGTCTCATCAAATTCGATATCTCAGATCGTCTTTTGATTGAATGGTTTACCAAATCATTCATCCCTCCTATCGCTAAAGACATAGCCATGGGTGGTTTTGTGACTAAGGAACAAGCCATCACCAGTGGCCAATATTTGGATTTGGTTTATTCACAATCTGGCACATTATATGAACTCTTACATGGTGCTGAGTGACCTTCCAGTGGCCCTACATCTTCCAAACCCACAGATTCACCACCTATCAATGGCATCATTGGATCTGTGGCTCAACGGTCTAGTAGTACTTTGGCTACTTCTTCGAAACCTAATTCTACTCCAGCCACTGCAATTCCAATATTGTTGATAATCCTAAGAATCCTAGTAAAGCCTCAGAGGTGACTGCTGGCCAGTCTGTTGTAGCAGATAAATCCTCGAAAGGCAAGAATAAGGGTAAAGGAAAAGCTAAACAAGATACCCCTAAATAGGATTACCCAAAATCGTCAGCTGATGATTCATCTAAGCGAAAGCCTAAATACTCTTGCCTTATATGTGATGAAGATCATTACACTAAGGATTTCCCTAGATGTGCCGAAGTAAGTCATGTTCTAAAAGGCACCATAGGGACACCAGTTGTTCTGAAGGAACCTTTCCCATCTCAGCAGCTACAATTGGTAGACCAACCCCACGCTCAAACTTCTGGAAGCTCACAAGTGTTCATGAGTGGCTCGTAACAGATTTTTGTAGCCACGAGATCAAAATATTATCCAACTCCTGAGAAAATTGTGGTGGAGAAAGATACCACTGATGTACCCTCTTCCTCCACTTTACCCAATTCCGTTCCTCTCCATATTGGTAAACCTAGCATTGATTCCATAATTCGACCACCCCCTAAAGGTGTTCTTCAGAAATCATCCTATAATCCAAATGTGCAAGTTGTCCAACACTACGTTATTGTAGAATACTTGGCTTAAGCACCCTCGGCGATGTCAGCCTTGGAAGTCCTTCAAATGTGTCCATCACAACGGAAGGCTTTGGTATCTTCTATTGAAGGAATTGATCCCACAGATTCCAGTTTGACTTTTGATCTTGAGAACCATGTTCCTTGCCTACCACCTCAACTTGATTTTCACATACAATTTGTTGTTATCGGAAAGACTATCCATAGCACTGTTGTTGATGAAGGAACCTCCACATGCATCATGTCCATATCATGTTGGAAATCCATTGGTTCCCCTCATCTCAACCAGTCTCCAAAAAATTTAGAAGCTTTCGATGGTCGAGGTTTCCACCCATATGGTATTCTCAACTCCAAACCCATTCAGTTGGAAGGAAAGATTGTCAACTTAGAAGTAGATGTGTTTGACGTTGATCTCAATTAAAACATTCTACTTGGGCGGAGTTGGACTCATGCAATGTTTCGTGTGGTTTCTTCCCTTTTCCATGTGCTTCATTTTCCCCACCAAGGGAGACTTATTATCATAGTTGATCAGTTGGCCTTCTTTTCCTCTGACTCTTCAACAAGTAATGTGCCTTATGTTGGGAAAACTAGCATTCCTTATAAAAATGTTAAAGTAGGTCTTTTCAAAGACTCTACCTTAATGGGAAATTTTTCCCTTCCTCCTTCCTCCTCCCTCCAATATTACCTCAATTAACATGATCTCACCTAATAATGACCCATGGATCACCCCTAGTCTTGAACATATCGATAATTTTGGTGACACCATGCTGCTTAGCTCAATTGAGCAAGATTATCAAATTGTCCTTTTGACTTCCGCGGCTGCATCTCAAACTCATGATCGATTGAGATATAGTCTAGAATCGTATCTACAAACTCCTTGGCTTGTTTCTTCTGATTCTAAAGATCCTTTGAATGAGACATTCCTTACTGATGAAATCATTGTTGAATTCATGTCTCTTGAAGAAACCCCCTAGAATGATATTCATCATCGTTCCTCTTTTTCTTCCTAGCCATGGATCAATTCCTACTTGTCTAGGAACCTTACTTTCCCCTGAAACAACTACTCCATTTCAGACACCCATCTTGGTTCATGAGGTGTTGTCTGAAGGTAATTTGGGGAAGATTTCGGTAACCATGCCCATCAAAATCTCGGTCAAACTTGGGATTTTTGAAAACATTCACATAGGGGCTTCTTGTTCTCCTGGTGAGACTAAGATCTATATAGCTTTGTTCAAATAATTTTATGATGTCTTCACCTAGACTTACGAAGAGATGTCTGGCATCGATCCAAGTATTGTGGTACATGAGATCCCTACCTACTCAGATGTGAAACCTGTACAACAACGTCTTTGTTTGGTGCACCTAAGGAAGGCAGCTTTCATTAAGGCTGAAGTTGAAAAAATTCTCAAAGTTGGCTTTATTTATCCTATACCATTGACAGATTGGGTTTCCAACATTGTTCCAGTAAATAAAAAACATGGAACCATACGAGTCTATGTTGACTATTGAGATATTAATCGAGCATGTCCTAAGGATAATTACCCTACTCTGTTTATCGACCAAATTATTGACGATGTGTAGGGAGTGAAATTTTCTCCTTTATGGATGGATTCTCTAGATATAATCAAATTACTATCCTTTCTACTAATCAACACAAGGTTGCCTTTATATGTCCTTGTGGGACTTTCTCCTACAAAAAGCTTTCTATTGGCCTGAAAAATGTTGGTGAAACCTTCCAACAGACCATGTCTTATGCTTTCCACGATATTAAAAATATCGTCCAACCATATCTTGACGATTTACCCTCACACTCTCTTAAACGTCAAGACCATCCATCTCACCTTCGGGCGGTTTTTCTTCACTGCCAACTCTACAATATCCTGTTGAATCCTCATAAATCCGTCTTTTGCATTTAATATGGTCGTCTCCTAAGCTTCGTAGTCTCCAAAGAAGGCATCCGCATTGATCCTCTCAAAGTGGAGGCCGTTAATTTTCCACCTCCATCTTCTTTACATCACCTTCAGAGTTTGGAGACAAAGAAAAACTTTCTTTGTCGCTTCATCCCAAATTATGTCGAGCTTGCCAAGGGTTTTACTCGCCTTGTGAAGAAAGGAGTCCCATCATTTGGGATGACATTGCTAATAATTCCTTTGATGCTTTAAAGGTCGCCCTCATTAACGCACCTTTGTTGCATCCTTCAAATTACCATCGTGATTATCTCTTGTACTTGTCTGTCGCTGACAATACCATTGGTATGGTGTTGGTTCAGAATGATGACAATAGAAATGAGCATGTTATATACTACTTGAGCAGTAACCTCTTTGATGTTTAAACTCAGTATGCTCATGTAGAGAAGTTGTCATTGGTAATAGTTCATTATGTCCAACATTTTTGTCACTATATTCTTTTACGCAAAACTGTAGTGATATCTGATTGCAACCCCATGACTTATATTCTGTCTCGTCAGTTTCTTGGGGGAAATTGCTCCAAATGGATTGTCATCCTACACGTGTTTGACTTAGAGTTCACTAAAGCTAAGTCAAAGAAATCACTTATTTTTACTGAATTAATTTATGACCTTCCCTCTTCAAACACAACTCCTGTATCTCATGAGATGATTCATGATGAATCTCTCTTCCTCATTAGCACCCATGATCCATGGTATGGAGATATCATCATATATCTCCAAACTCAGACCTTTAGATCAGAGCTATCTCGCTCTTAGCGAAGCCAAATCCGGTACCAGTCCCAGCCCTATCTCATTATTGGGGATACCTTATACCACATTGGTGTGGATTCAGTCCTTCGACGGTGTCTGATGCATGAGGAAGCTGAGAAAGCTTTAAATGACTACCACTCTGGAGCCTATGGTGGTCATATGTCAGGGTATGCCACTGCTCAAAAGATCCTTCACGTCAGTTATTTTGGCCCTCTATTTTCAAAGGTTACATTCTTGCAGTCCAAAAATGTCATGCTTTCCAGATATACAACCGGAAAAAGTGAACTCCACCTACTCCTTTACACCCAGTTATCACCATTGGCCCATTTTCCAAATGGGGAACTGATTTTATGACTTGTAACCCTCACTTGCATGGGGAGCATGGATACATCATCGTAGCTGTAGATTATTTCACAAAATGGGCCGAGGTGATGCCTAACTACAATGTTGATGGTGAAACTATGGTTTTGTTTCTATTCAACCATGTCATAGCTCAGTACGGTGTACCGTAAGCCATAGTCACCGACCATGGATCCCATTTCCAAAATCACATGATGACGTAACTCACTACTCAGATGGGCTTACGTCAAGATAGCTTGATTCTATATTACCCACAGGCTAATGGCCAAGTTGAAGTTGTTAACAAATTTTTGGTCACAATGCTTCAACGGACCATTGGGATGCACAAAAATAACCGATATCTCATGATTTTTTCGGCATTATGGGCATATTGAATCGTTGCCAAAATGGAAACCAGATTCACACATTTTCAATTGGTTTATGGTTTCGAAGCCACCCTGCCTACCAAATGTGAAATCCCATCTTTAAAACTAGCTGTCGAATTACTCCCTGGTACTTCACTCGAGGAAGAATGGTTACTTTATTTAGAATGTGTAGTAGCGGCTACAACCACCCTCCAAAATTTTTCCTTAGCCTTGTTTTGGAGCCTCCCTTCCAACCTTCACATCAGCTTGCCTTGCTTCGTCAAGTTCACAAGCTTCAATGTCTTTCTTGCACAAAGGTAGCCTGTCGGTCATAGCTTGATCCATTCCCCTCACAGGTTGTTCACCCGAACTTGGTCCAACTGCAGGCTAAGCAACTTTCCCTTGAAAATTGTGCATTTCTGGAGGGAAACCAACCTTCCCTCTAGAAATTGCACAATCCTCTCTGGAAGCCTGCTCGGCTCTAAGATTGCGCAATCCTTCCTGCCAACACTCCCAGCAGGATTTGCGCAAATTTCCCCAGCAAGACTGCTCAGCCCAGAATTTTCACAAATATGGGTAGTAGTCAGCTGCTCTGCCTAGAAATTGCACAAATCTCTTGGGCATCTAGCCCAGCTCCCAGCCAAAAATGTACATTTTTCCCTAGCAGTTGAGCAGTCTCTTGCATGTGCAGCTGAGTTGACAGGTTCCCTCCGGGACCAAGAAAAACAAACTTTCATGCATGGGATGCTTCCCCAAGGCAGCATGCAAAGGCATCCCTTGTTTCAGGGATCTATGTTTAGCAGTTGGAGGTTACATGCAAGGAGAAATTCTGAAACCTCCCACCAAGTGTCGCTTCCCCTAGTTTTGTGGCATGTGCGTCACAGCCTCGATGTTATCAAAATTCATCAACCGAACACTGCAAACCTCATTCCTCACATCAACCTTGCAGCTCTAATATCCCACATCACATCTAGGAGCAGTCAACACATTCAACTCAGTTGTTTTGGGGTAAGCCTGCTTCCCATGCCTTGTGCTGCATTTCTGTCACTTTTTGTGTTTTCTCTTGTGGGAGTGATGTTTTCTTGATTTCTTTGAAAGCTTGTTGTCATTTACATATATACTAGCTTATCCTAGCTCTATTTCAGTTTTTGTTGTTATCTCACTATTGTCGCATGCATGAAATTGTTTTGCACGAACATTCGCCCAACCGGCGAACTGCCTCGCCCACATGCATGTTGATTTGTTTTTTGAAACTTTCATTCTTGTTTTGCATGCACTGTCAATCACTTCTTCTATCACTTAATTTCGCCATGCATTTGTTGCCTTATTTTCTTTCAGTTTCCCATCAGCGAGTCGAGCCAACCTTGGCCTGGATTCTGCCCCCACCAAAGCTGCATTGTGCAATCTGGGGAAGGAAGGCTAACCTTCATCTCTAGAAATGCACATTCCTACACAGCACTGGCCTTCATGACTGCTTTGCGCATTTCTGGAGGATAGTGGCTACTTGGCCCAAGAAACTCCACAAATTTGTCCCTCAGCCAGCAATCCTTCCTAGCTAGAATTGCGCATTGCGCAATCCAAGCAGTCAACATCCAGAATGGACTATGCATTGCACAGTTCCAGTAGTCAGCCAGTCTCCCAGTAGCCCAGACTATGCCTTGTGCAGTCTTGGCAGTCGGTCTCCCGACTTCCCGATCGAAATTGCTCAACCTTCATGATCATTCACCAATGTATGTTGTAAGTCAGTTCTCATGTTCATTTTGGTTTTCGACTAATAGATCGCTTTCCATGAGTGTTTCCATCTCTCCAGGTATCCTAGGTGTTCATCTACTTCTCAGTAGTATAGGTACAATGGTTTCCAGGAGAGCATAGACGAAGACACCATTTAGAGCACACTTGGGGATGCAGTTGATCAAGTGTCCATGGACTTGCCTACCCATGAAGACATCAAGTTATTCATAGACAAGGACATCAAGATATGACAACAGTAGCATCACAGTGAGCATCATCATGAACAACAGTTGAAGAAAACATACCAAATGCAATGAATGAAAGAGGAGGGTTTTTGACAACACGGAGGCAGAACAAGGTTGCAAGCTCAAGCAGGCCCATTGATGATGAAAGAAATTTTGGAGACTTTGGCTATGAAGTGATGACACGACATGAAGATCACGCAAAGGTAGAAGATGGAACAAAGTAGGAGTTGCATGTGCTGAAGCAGCAACTCGAGAAGAACATGAAGTTGCACAGACAAATGAATAAGTTGCAGCATGAACAGGAACAACAGTGGGCGAAACATGCACACATGGATGAAACTGTGCCTATACAAGTTAAGGATCCATCCCAGTAGCTGACACAGAGCAGAAATGGTGAGAAATGTTGTTGATCTCATGCAAGGGATTCAACAACATGCATGTTGTTGAGCGCACTCATGCAATCCAACACATTCAACACACTCACCAAGGAGAAGACAAGAAGCAAGTCCAACTGGGGCTAAACATGTACTTTGGAAAGTTGATGTGCATGACCACTAGTGCACACTTGAAGATTATCACAGACACTATGCATCAGTGTTATGTCAGTTCAACCGTACCCAAGATGACCATGTGCATGTTAGTAGACGAGTTGGATGAAGGAGCCGAACCAATGCACTGGTTTCAATGGAGGTAAGAGTTTACTTCAGCAAGATGTCACCATGAGGTGCATGCACACCATCACGGACAACCAAGCTTAGCATCAGCTCACCACCTTCACCATCACAAGCATGTCAAAGAGTTGGTCTCACCACAGCGGACCGAATGTCAGTGATGTCTTGCTTGGATTGCTCAAGCCATGTTGTCTCACATGAGTACATGTGCATTGTAACATTGAATCATGTCAAGTGTAATTCAAGTGTCAAGAGTTGGACGTAACAGTCATAGAATAGGTGAAGAGCCATGAGGGTAGTTGAACTGTCACAAAGGGGAATGTCAAGGGTCACCCCACCCTTTGCTATATATAGTCCCTCATAACTCATTGTATAGGCTTTTGGTCAGCCAATCTTCTGATAAGACTATCTTGGATAAAGCTTGGAGAGTATTGTAACGTGCCTTGGCTTCTCCACTGCACGGAGCTAGTTCATCTCTTTGGAGGAGCAGGCGACTGTCACTGTATCGTTCCACTGTTGGGGTGATCCAAAATGGATCTAGTTTTACCTCTAGATCAAAGTCTTCAAATGCAGATGAAGGTAGGATCAAGTCGAAGTGCTCGTCGATAAGATTCCAACGATGTGAATGATGCGTAAATTCAAGTCTAGATGAAGAAGTTAGAGCCAGTCAAAGTTTACGGAAAATTAGGGCAAAAAGTCAAAGGTCAACAGTCAACGGTCAACGGTCAAATGGTCAATAGGATGATGTCAGCAGGACACTTCTCGTCCTGGAAATACACCACTTGTCCTGGATGACATTAGCAGAGGAGGCGATGTGTCGTGGTGTGATTGGTTGATATGGGCCAATTCGGTGCTGACACGTGGCAGCCTAGATTTTTCCCAATATGGCCTTATTTCTAAAATTTTGGGGATCATGGAGGATTGAACCCCTGACCTCCCGAAATGGCTAAGTTTTTGCTGGAGGACCGCACTGGACGGGCTATGTTAGATCTTGTTATTGGAAATGATCATATTGTATTTATTATGAAGCGGGTTTATGGCTGGAAAAAGGTTAGACGGTTGGGGTCAACCCCACGACCGCCAGACCTTAGATATATATGTTAACATATAGTTCAAATGTCACCAAACCATATAGCCCGAAACCTTATCATACAGTGTGAATGTATCAACATAACCAACGATAATACCATAACCAATGGTGAAATGACGGGCGGGGGTTTCGAACTTCCAACCCATCCAAAATTCTATATATATAAGCACTTTCACACATTCGGGTAACCAACATATAAAGGGCAGGGCTTGGTAAACCAAGCGCCCATAAATTTTATTAAACATTTGCAGCTGTCGAACCAACCAAACCACTAGTGTGTAGACTGAGGCAGTTTTATGAAGGTTGAGGTGGTTTTTGTCAGCAAAAAGTGGTTTTATAGGGACAAAGGTGGTTTTGGATCATTCCTAGGGGTTTCGAGGTCACAGTGGCCAAATATGGTCAAGTTTATACTCGTTTGACTCGAAATTTCGAGCTGAACGCAATGGTGAGGTCCATTTTCTCATTTGAGTCTCTATTTTTGAGCTCATACCTGTAACAACATTTTGAAGACAAAATAAAGCAGTCAGCACTACAAGCTAAAGGACCAGGAGACATAGCCAGGAATTCTAGTGAGCTCCTTTATTAAATTTTGTTGTGTTGATGTGTTTGAATGTGTTTTTAATTTTCTCATGTGTTTATGTTATTTGCAATCTTTTCAATCCATTGCACTAAGTAACATAATCAACTTCACATAATGTCTACAATACCTTTTTCATTAACGGATCAAGTGGTATCATAGCAACAAGGTTTTTAAGGTTTGACAAGTTTGTGTGAAGATTTGAATGCTTACTAGTTTAAGGCTCGGACGAAGTGAAGGTGTACTTGTTGAGGTGAATCTAGAGATTGGAAGGGTCTTTTCACAAAGAAGGATGGCGGATGAAACCCCACTTGGGTCAGAATCTCAATTATTGGATAGTTTCATGATGATACGTGCAATGGTGGAAGAGATGTATCGCGAGTTTAAGAAGAACAAAGATGAAGGCACTTCATCACCTAAAGATCAAGAAGATAAGGGAAAGGGAGAAATGCTTCCTCCACCATCTCCTCCATCATCACCATCATCGTCATCATCATCCTCTTCTTCTCATAAATCTAGTCCTTCTAAGAAAAAAAAGAAGAATTCATCTTTGATCAAATTAGAGGTAAAATTTTATTTTCCAATTTATGATGGAGAACTTAACGTTGAAAAGCTTGATAATTGGATAAGACAAATTGAAGCATATGCAGGGTGTAGAAAGTTGTTTTATAAAGGAAGAATATCCATCTTGCTAGCCTTCGACTTGGAGGAACCACACTTGTATGGTGGGAAGGTAAGACACGAGCAGATCTCAAAAAGCGTGGTAAAATCATTTCAACTTGGAATGAATTTTTTTCTGCTATTAAAAAGAAATTTTATCCTTTGGCTTATATGAAACAAGCAATGATGAGTTGGAAAACACTACATCAATTAAAAGGTCAAAGTGTTCAAATTTATACTCAGGAATTCCGTAAGAGAGCTTTAACAGTAGGCATATCATTGGACTCACCAGAGACATTGTTGAAATACATAGGTGGTCTTCATAGTTATTTGAGTCATACCATACTTATGTTCAACCCAACTAGCTTAGATGATGTATCAGTTCAAGCAACTCATCTAGAAGCTAGAGGCAAAAATGTAACCCATGATGTTGGGAAATCATCCAACCCTATTGAAAGCAAGAATAAAGGCAAGAAGAAACTTAAATGGAAGGAGAAGAAAACAAACACTGTGAAGAAAGATAAACCTTCATGCACTCATTGTAAGAAGGAAGGCCACGATGAGGCACACTGTTGGTCATTGCATCCATAATTGAAGCCTAAGAAGTTTGGGAGTCAAGAGCGAAAGAATGTTGCTGCTATTCAAAAGGACTTGGGATCAGATTCAGGTGACGAGACAACAGTTACAACTACAAGTATAAAAGGTAAAGATTCTAAAGCATCTATAAGTACTTCTTCACATTCTATTGATAATGATAATGAAGAGAGGAGAATAAATGAGCTATTTCACATTAGAGTCATTTCCAAGCATACTAAAATTGATACTTTATTTGATAGTGGGTCATAAGTTAAT
The DNA here is from genome assembly GCA_000404065.3 of Pinus taeda. NCBI lineage: Eukaryota > Viridiplantae > Streptophyta > Pinopsida > Pinales > Pinaceae > Pinus > Pinus taeda. The sequence goes on along the minus strand of APFE030337561.1, from coordinate 23,933 downwards.
TTGATTTTTGAAGCAATTGTAAAGAAGTTGGGTCTAGAAACAAAACCTCATAAAAAACCATATCCATTAGGTTGGGTGTGCGATAAAACTAAGCTACAAGTTACAAAACAATGTAAACTTCATTTTGCTATTGGGTCAAAGTTTGCAGATGTGGTTGAGTTAGAAATAATCCCATTGGACATATGTGGAATTGTATTAGGAAGTCCATACTTGTACGATAAAAATTCTATCTTCTATCGAACTAAAAATAAGTATCAACTCACTAAGGATGGAATTGAATATATTGTAAGGGCTCATAAACTCAAAGATAATTTATCTCTCAGAAATTCAGGACAGATGAAAAGGATTGTAAATTCAAGCAAACAATTTTTACTGATGATTGTAAAAGAAAAGGATATTGATAAATCCGATGCTTTCCAAGGTTGTAATCCTAAACAGAAAGCAGATCTAGTTAAAGTTGTTTCCGATTATGATATTTTGTTTCAGGAGCCTAAAGGGCTTCCACCCAAGCGAGAGATAGAACATGAGATTTATTTGCAACAAGATGCTCCACTACCTAACATTGGAATGTACAGGTTATCAGCTCTAGAGAATGCAGAGATAAAGAAGCAGGTACAGGAGTTGCTCAATCAAGGGTTTATTGGACCAAGCACATCATCGTGCGGATCACCTATTGTGTTAGTGTGAAAGAAAGATGGTTTGTGGAGAATGTGTATTGATTTTAGAGCATTAAATAAAATCACAATAAAGAATAGCTATCCTCTTCCTCGTATTGATGATTTGTTAGATCAGTTAAAAGATGCAGTTTACTTCTCTAAATTGGACTTGTGAAGCGGCTACCATCAGATCAGAGTTGCAGAACAGGATGTACGGAAGATTGCTTTCAAAACAAAGCAAGGACTTTATGAATGGATGGTTATGCCTTTTGGCTTAACTAATGCTCTAGCTACATTCATGCAAATCATGAATGATGTATTTAGACCATTCATTGATGATTTTGTAATAGCCTATTTAGATGATATTCTTGTTTTCAGTAGAACATGGTATCAACATGTAAAGCAGATTTTAGATGTTTTGAAAAGAGAAAATATCTATGTAAAACTGTCAAAATGTGAATTTGGCATAACATCTTTAAATTATTTGGGTTATATTGTAGGGGGTGGTGAATTGAAGATAGATCCCTCTAAGGTCGAAGTCATTGTAAATTGGCCTAAGCCCAATACTGCTACATAAGTTAGAAATTTCTTGGGGGCAGCACAATATTGGAGAAAGTTTATTGCTAACTTTTTTTTTATTGGAGCTCCTTTACATGCTTTGACAAGTGTGAAACAAGTGTTTCAGTGGAGAGGCAAACAACAGAAAGCCTTTGACACATTGAAAGAAAGGATTTGTACAACACCAGTACTAGCACTGCCAGATCTTCAACATCCATTTGAGGTCGAGACAAATGCAAGTGAATATGCCATGGGGGCAGTGTTGATGCAGCATAGAAAGCCTATATGCTTTCATTATGAGACATTTACATCAACAGTAGTCAACTATCCTACATATGATAAATAATTATATGCATTAGTTCAGAGTGTTAAAAAGTGGAAACATTACATAATGGGTAAAGAAACAATCATACACACAGATCATCAACCACTACAATATTTACACTCACAAACTAAATTGCAACAATCAAGACATTATCGGTGGATGGGTTTTCTGCAGTGATTTCATCTTGTTATCATATATAAGAAGGGAATACATAATAAGGTTGCGGACATTTTATCAAGACCAATTATAAATGCATCCACAATACTTAAGCATAATTCAGTAATCCATGAAAGTTACATTGAACAATATGCTCAAGACATAGATTTTAAGGATGTATATGCAACTTTAAGTCATGGCAAGTAGGTAGAAGAATTGGATTATTTCATAAAGGACAAACTCTTATATCATCTGGGAAATTTATGTATTCCACAAATTGAAAGAGTTAATATAATTCGATAAGCACATACTTCTCTCATATCGGGTCATTTTGGTGTAAGTAAAACGGTTGCACAATTACAAAGATTCTACTATTGGCCACGAATGAATGAGACAGTTTCTAGATATATTAAAGGATGTACTATGTGTGCTACAAGCAAGCCAAGTAACAGAAAATTAGGCTTGTATACTCCACTTCCAATTCCTTCTCATCCTTGGGAAAGTATTTCCATGGATTTTGTTGGGGGATTGCCAAAGTCTAGAAAGAGTCATGGTTATTTGTATGTAGTTGTGGATAGGTTCAATAAAATGTGTATTTTGACACCATGTAATAAACAGGTCACAACTGAACAAACTGAAAAGTTCTCCTTTCAAAATGTATGGGTTCATTTTGGGTTACCCACTTCTATTGTATCCGATCAAGATTCTCGATTTGCCGGGAAATTTTGGTCAAGTCTAAGGGAGTTAATGGACACAAAGTTAAAGAAGAGCATGGCATTTCATCCGCAAACAGATGGTCAGATAGAAGTGGTCAGCAGGACGATGATACAATTGCATTGAGGATATTGTAGCAAGCATCCCAAACTTTGGGATGAGCATTTGTGTTATGTGCAGCATACTTACAACCATGCAAAACATTATTCTACTCAGAGATCTCCTTTTGAGACTTGTTTTGGTTTTATACCAAAGTCTCCCTTGGATTTTGTCTTTGGTAAAGACATAGCAGTTGATGGACACAGTGATGTGGACAAAGCAACCAAGTTCATTGAAAAAATCTAGGAAATTCACCAGGCAGTACATGAACAGTTGGAAAGAAGCCAAGCAAAGTATAAGGCGCGGCATGACAAGCATTGAGTTGAGCATAGTTTTCAAGTTGGTGATCAAGTCTGGTTTTACATTAGCAAAGAAAGACCTGCAAGGGGAAGGTAAGAGGTTGAAACCAATTAGATATGATCCTTTCAAAATACTTGACAAAATTGGTGAAAATGCTTTCCGCCTAGATCTACCAGCTTATATGCAGATCCATTCCGTCATAAATGTTGAAAACTTGTGATTGTATGAACCTTCATTGATTCAATATCTCAAAGAGCAAGGTCAGCTACCTTTTTCCCGAGTATCTCAATGAGCTATGGGAGGATACAGTTCTTGACAGGATGATAAGGACTTCGCGATGGGGAAATGTTGAGTATCTTCGAGTTGGAATCAAAGGTACAAATCCAAGTAAATCACGATGGATAGAGATTGGAAAAGTGAAGGAAGTTTATCCTCACTTACTTGACAGCTAAAACCAACTTTTGGTGGTCCAAAAGCTTCCAGTGGGGAGGAGTGATCCAAAATGGATCCAGTTTTGGCTCCAGATCAAAGTCTTCAAATGCAGATGAAGGTAAGATCAAGTCAAAGTGCTCGTCGATATGATTCCAATGGTGTGAATGACGCGTAAATCCGAGTCTGGATGAAGAAGTTAGAGCCAACCAAAGTTTATGGAAAATTAGGGAAAAAAGTCAAAGGTCAATAGTCAACGGTCAAACGATCAACAGGATGATGTCAACAAGACACGTGTCGTCTCGGGAATACACCACTTGTCCTGGATGACATCAGCAGAGGAGGTGATGTGTCACGGTGTGATTGGTTGATATGGGCCAATCCGGTGCTGACATGTGGTAGCCCAGATTTTGCCCAATATGGCCTTATTTCTAAAATTTTGGGGATCAGGGAGGATCTAACCCCTGACCTCTCGAAATGGCCAAGTTTTTGCTGGAGGATCGCACCGGATGGGCTATGTTAGATCTTGTTATCGGAAATGATCATGTTGTATTTATTATGAAGCAGGTTTATGGCTGGAAAAAGGTCGGACGGTCGGGGTCAACCCCACGACCGTTAGACCTTAGATATATATGTTAACATATAGTTCAAGTGTCACCAAACCATATAGCCTGAAACCTTATCATATAGTGAGAATGTATCAACATAACAAAAGGTAATACCATAACCAATGGTGAAACAATGGGCGGGGGTTTCAAACCTCCAACCCATCCAAAATTCTATATATACAGTGCTTTCACACATTCGGGTAACCAACATATCAAGGGCAGGGCTTGGTAAACCAAGCGCCCATAACTTTTATTAAACATTTGCAGGTGTCGAACCAGCCAAACAACTATCGCGCAGATTGAGATGGTTTTATGCAGGTCGAGGTGGTTTTTGTCAGCAAAAAGTGGTTTTGCAGGGACAAAGGCAGTTTTGGATCATTCCAGGGGGTTTGTTGGTCACAGTGGCCAAATGTGGTCAAGTTTATACTCGTTTGACTTGAAATTTCGAGTTGAATGCAATGGTGAGGTCCATTTTCTCATTTGAGTCTCTATTTTTTAGCTCATACATGTAACAACATTTTGAAGACAAAATAAAGTGGTCAACACTGGAAGCTAAAGGACCAGGAGACATAGCTAGGAAGTCTGGTGAACTCCTTTATTAAATTTTGTTGTGTTGATGTGTTTGAATGTGTTTTCAATTTCTCATGTGTTTATGTTATTCGCAATCTTTTCGATCCATTGCACTAAGTAACATAAGAAACTTCACATAGAGTCTATAATACCTTTTTCATTAACGGATCATGGGGCTAGCAGGTTTACATGGATGTATTGTATGACTGTGACTTACACTTCTTTATATAATAAGAGCCAACAAATTTTCATGCATATTTTGATATTGTTGTCGGACTACTCCGGTTTCCTCAATGATATATGTGTTTTAACTTATGTATTTGTGTATGAACTGATTTGTATGCAATTATATGAATCTTGTTGTTAATGTGTTGTATATGTTGTTATTAATGTTGTCCCATCCATGTCGACTGCTCTGCTAGACACTAGACAGATCTTTCACATGAACCTTGTTGTAACAACCGTTGCACTCATCTTGAACTGATCCATGACTGTTGTATGTGTTATCTTACTTTGTATGTTGTTATTGTCGCGTCCGAGTGGGCTGCTCCTCTGGAAGATATGCATGTCCTTTTGTGTTGTGTGTTCCTAGCCGAATTGGGACTGATCCCTATCAACCCAGAACTCACCTTCACCCTCATCTCCCATTTATGTGTTAGAACCTCTCATACACCCTCTTTATCTCACTGCATCAGTCACACCCTTGCTACTAATAGAGTTATCTTACTTGCCTCTGTGTGACATCACAGTAAAGGCATTACCTTACGACCCACTGCTAGGATTCCTACACCAAATGGTCTGAGGTATAATTAGGACTTCTTACCGGGGAGATCCCCTTGACATGTTAGAGGGTCTAGCACCATCAACATTTTTGGCACTAGAAGGAGGGCCTGATGACAAGCAGTGTCCTCTCATCCAGTTTTGAAACTTTGCATATCTTTCATGGAGTCCTGCATTCTTCTTCCCCGAGGTGTTTTTCGAATCGTGAAGATGTCTCCATCTCGGGGAAGCTTTTCGATCTCTTATCCACTCACACATATGATGGTGAAGGTGAAGTGGCCTGGCTTGAGCACTTACATAACTTTCTTTCCACGATTCATGAGGAAGATGAGTTTTCTAATGAATAGGCCAGTATGCTGCTTGCATACACACTTTTTGAATCTCCATTTCGTTGGGTGCTCAGTCTAATAGCTGACACCGTGCACTCATTTGAGCACTTCTGTGATCTTACTGAAGACACGTTCTATCATTTTGATCCAGACCATCTTGACCGGAAACTGTTACAACAATGGAGGGCTCTGCATGAATCCGTTATTGATTTTTGGTAGTGCTTCCATGACTTGTAGTTTCAAGCTCTGAGGAGCCAGATGAAATTTGCTTATCTTTGGGACTGGTTCGAGTACTACCTTAAGAAATATGTCCATCCCAAGAGAAAGTTTGAGATCAAGCCTCGTTCAACATTCTTTTTTGATGGAGTTGCACAATCTTATGTGGAAGCAAGCGCTGTCTCAACTAACTATTCGCCTTCCTCTTATTCAACAGCTCCACCACTTCCCAGTGATGTTGAGGATCATGCCCACACACCTGTTCATCCTTCACACACTCCCAACATCACTTCACTCAATTTTCATGCAGATTTGGTTATGAGTCCTTCGAGTCCTCATATGCATTCTTTTCTACAACCTCTATCTTCGCACCCGGGTGTTCCTATGGATGATGTTATCTTCTGTTCATCCATTTCGAACTCTTCACTTGTTGTGAACAAGGAACAACCCACTGATGGAGTTCGTGTTGCACAACCAACATGCGCTGTCATTCATGAAGAGTATAAGTGGGAGCTTGAGTATCAACAATTGACAAAGGATGACTCCCTTCCATTTGAGCCCCCTCCGTTCTTTCCTAACATCATTGGTGAACCTGCAATCCATGATTTCACATGTGTGCCTTCATCCATGGATGCGCCCATTGTTGATCTTTCACAGGACACACCGTATGTTATCCCATCATCCAACAATGGAGAGGACTAACAATTAATTGGAAATCCACTTGATCTTTCATCTTCTTTTTCCAGAAACATAGAGGGTGAACATCCTTCCTCCTCATCTACCCCTCTGTGTGATTCTTCAAGCCATGAGGATGCCGACCAACATCCTGAATTTTCTGATCTTGGTTTTCGTGAGCTCTTCACCTCATCATCCAATCATGATGTTGATTCACTTGTTGTTAATCTGTCTAAGCCATTGGTCTACAAAGATCCATCTATCAATGAAGTTGAAACCCCACAGACCATCGAGGCACTTCAGCCTGAGTTGATGGTTATGTCAGGCCCTCGCTGTCCTGAGGTTGGTTTCGCTTCTGATCAGGAAATTGTTCAAACACTCAAGGCTCCTCATCACTCATCTGTATGCACTCAAGATCAATCTAACACTCAGATTTTACTTCCTCCACTTGAACTACATGATCCCGTTGCTTGTGCATTGGAGGAGTCTTACATTGCAAGCACCCGTGCATGACGCAAGTTATCTTTGTTTCTTTTGTTTGCTTGCATGTCACATTCAAGAGTGTGGTTATGGTTCAAAGTTGCACATAGTGTCACACAACACCATGATAAATCTGCAGAATGCCCATCATGTACATGCACTCACTTATGTCCCGTGGGCACTTTGAATCACAAAGTGTGGTTGTCTTCATTGTTATATATTTCTTGCTTTCTAGTTCGCACAATTGGGTTGTTGGTGGACCAAGCCTTCACCAACATGGGTCTACCAATGCGCTGGTGGCTGCATTGGAAGTATCACTTCATGTGATCAAGCCCATGTACCGTTAGTGTAGGAGTAGGAGTAGTGTTTGGTTTTAGTTGTTTGCTTGCATGCTTGTTTGCTTATGTGCTTTTTTTTCTTTCTTGTTTGTTTACTTTCTTTGCTTTCATTTTTGCTTCTACTCTTGCTTTGCTTTGTTGATTGTTAGTTCGTTTTCTTGCTTTGTTCATAGGTTAGTTTTGCATGAAACCATGTATGACTCTTGAAGCGAGCTGGGTAAAGTACAAGAGGGATTGTGCATCTATCACTACTTGGGTATCTGTCATCTTGCCTCTGTATGATAAGCTTGTTACTTTTAGTCCATGATACATTGAAGGAAAATACATATTGTTCCAAGTGAACCTTAGTGTAAACAAAATGCTTGCGCACTAACTAGTGTCAGCTTCTCTAGTAAAATGTTTTTGGGTTAACCCTTGTCAGCTTAGTCAAGTAGAGTAAGGTAAGGGGGAACACCTTAACAGGCACATCAGAGATACAATAAACTACTTCTCTGCTAGAACAAACTCTTCTGCTCACAATAAGTTGGGATCCCTCTTCCACCTTTGAAATGAATAAGTGCTATGCACAATGAAAAATGAAAAAATTAAAAGTCAAAAATTAAAAATTAAAAATGAATAAGGCGAAAGAAGAGAAAGGCTTCCTGCACAGGGAGGTGATGCAAGTAACTCCCCTGGGGTACTGACCAGCCTTGCTAGCAGCAAAGCCATGCTTATTTTCTTATGTGACTCCACCGGGGTACTTTCCAGGCCTGCTGGTAGTACAACAACCCCAAAGATGAAACTAAGACTTTGATGACTATACTGCTTGCGCACCCATATACCCCTCAACCCCAACCGAAACAACTGTGTTTCCTTGGCTTGGAATGTGTGTCATTCGACCAAGGGTTTGGTAGATGCTACATCTTACAATAAAGTTAGTGTGAAACCAAGATGAGCTAAAAAATGAATAATACTTTCGGACGTGTTAGACTTGTTTTTCACAAACAAGGTCCATATAGAGAGATAGAGTTCTACTAGTGTGTCGCCAAGTGTTGTAGCAACTACCACCACCCTCCAAAATTTTTCCTTAGCCTCGTTTTGGAGCCCCCCTTCCAACCTTCACAGTATCTTGCCTTGCTTCGTCAAGTTCACAAGCTTCAGTGTCTTTCTTGCACAAAGGCAGCCTATCGGTCATAGCTTGATCCATTCCCCTCATAAGTTTCTCACCCGAACATGGTCCAGCTACAGGCTGAGTAGCTTCCCCTTGAAAATTTCGCATTTCTGGAGGACAACCAACCTTCCCTCCAGAAATTGCGCAATCCTCTTTGGAAGCCTGATGGGCTCCAGGATTGTGCAATCCTGCCTACCAACACTCCCAGTAGGATTTGCACAAATTTCCCCAGCAAGGTTGCTCAGACCAGAATTTGCACAAATCTGGATAGTAGTTAGCTGCTCTACCCAGAAATTGCGCAAATCTCCTAGGCATCCAGCCCAACTCCTAGCCAGAAATGTGGATTTTTCTCGAGCAGTCGAGCAGTCTCTTGCATGTGCATCTGAGTTGACCGGTTCCCTTCGAGACTAAGAAAAACATACTTGCATGCATGGGTTGCTTCTCCCAAGGCACCATGCAAAGGAATCCCTTGTTTCAAGGATCTATGTTCCACAGTTGGAGGTTACATGCAAGGAGAGTTTCTTAAACCTCCCACCAAGTGTCACGTCCCCTAGATTCGTGGCATGCACATCACAACCTCAATGTTATCAAAACTCATCAACCAGACGCTGTGAATCTCATTCCTCACACCAACCTTGCAGCTATGACATCCCACATTACATCTAGGAGTAGTCGGCACATTCATCTCAGCTGTTTTGGGGTAAGCCTACTTCCCATGCCTTGTGCTACATTTCTATGGCTTTTTGTGTTTTGGATTGTGGGAGTATTGTTTTCTTGATTTATTTGAACGCTTGTTGTCGTTTACATATATAATAGCTTGTCTTAGCTCTATTTCAATTTTCGTTTCTATCTCACTGTTGTCGCATGCATGAAACTGTTTTGCACGAACGTTCGCTGAATCGACGAACTGCCTCACCCACATGCATGTTAATATGTTTGTTGAATCTTTCATTCGTGTTTTGCATGTGCTGTCAATCACTTCTGTTATCACTTAATTTCGTCACGCATTCGCTGTCTTATTTGCTTTCAGTTGCCTGTCGGTGAGTTGAGCCAACCTTTGCCCGAGTGCTGCCCCCACCAAGGCTGCATTACACAATATAGGGAAGAAAGACTCACCTTCCTCTCCAGAAATGCATATTCCTACACAGCACTGGCCTCCAGGACTGTTTTGCGCATTTCTATAGGATAGTGGCTGCTTCGCCCAGGAAATTGTGCAAATATGTCCCTGGGCCAGTAGTCCTTCCCAGCTGGAATTGCGCATTGCACAATCCCAGCAGTCAGTAGCTAGAGTGGATTGTGCATTGTGTAGTTCCAGCAGTTAGTCAGTCTCCCAACAGCCCAGACTATGCCTTGTACAGTCTTGGCAGTCAGTCTCCTGACCTCTCAGCCGAAATTGTGCAACCTTCATGATCATTCACCCAGGTATGTTGCAAGTCAGTTCTCATGTTCATTTTGGTTTTCAACTGATAGATTTCTTGCCATGAGTGTTTCCATGTCTCCAGGTATCCCAGGTCTTCATTGACCTCTCAGCTGTATAGGTACAATGATTTCTAGGAGAGCAGAGACGAAGACACCGTTTAGAGCACACTTGGGGATGCAGTCGATCAAGTGTCCATGGACTTGCCTACCCATGAAGACATCAAGTTGTTCATAGACAAGGACATCAAGATATGAAAATAGCAGCATCACAATAATCAACATCATGAACAACAACTGAAGACAACATACCAAATGCAACGAATGCAAGAGGAGGGTTGTTGACAACACAGAGGCAGAACAAGGTTGCAAGCTCAAGCAGGTCCATTAATGATGAAAGAAACTTTGGAGACTCTAGATATGAAGTGATGGCACGACATGGAGACTGTGCGAAGGCAGGAGATGGAACAAAGTAGGAGTTGCATGTGCTGAAGCAGAAACTCAGGAAGAACATGAAGCTGCATAGACAGACGAATGAGTTACAACATTGTTATGTGGAATTTTGCATCTACGGATAAACACAATTTCCCTAGGTGGGTAGCTCCACCTAGAACAATAGATTTAAAGTTCTTAACCTTTTTCTATAGAAGATAAATAAGACAAGGGACCTACTTGTTATCTTTCGCTTTCCCTTTGTCTCCTTTGTTTGGCTCTCGTTGCTCCTTCTCGAACTTAATCTACTCAATAAGTACCTGCAATCATAAACAGAGGACAAAAACCAATCAAAGCAAGAGATCTATCTACTCTAAGCAAATGGAATCGAAAGCATTTACACATATAATCATCATACATAAAGACAAGAATATGGGAAAAGGTGTAAACAACTTTATTAAGTAGAAGGTAGAATTAAAACCATGAGGTTTGATCCATTGTCACTCTTCTAGCTTGGGTTCCAACCAACATCACATCAAAAGCACAACACTCTAGAAGCATAACGATACTTTCTTACAATCTCAAACCTCACACCAACAATATCTCCTTACAAATTCTCAAACTCCGGCCCTGAGTGCTCAATTTATAGGAAAACGATGGTGGTTTGGTCATAAATGATGGTATTGAATGGCCTTCCAAACTTAGATTTAGTTTCCATGGCAGAAGGGATGAGAGTATAGGAGGTTACTTAACTCATTCCCTATCCAATTTCGAGCTCATAGGAGATGATAAGTGTGGGAATCTTTTAGATGGCTCCAGAAGTAAGAATATTCCCAAAACCCTATGATGATTTCGCTGAATCTCACCCAGTGCAGGTAAAAGTGGGCCTAAGTGCTTTAGAAAGCACCCTAACATGGGCCTACCTGCACTGAAGCACACTTACCCCTAACCAAGGTTGCGTTGGTCCCTCAAGGAAGCATTTCTGGAGGGCATCAAGCCAAGAAACTCTCAAGGAAGGAGGCATTCAAAGTGATGACTTGTCTAGGGCATGTAGCAACTAAATTAGGGTTTGTTGAGCCCTAATAGTACTGATCTAAATGATAAGAGTGATGTGTCCAAATGGATTTGTAACATCTTCCCCCTAAATCATGAATTCAAAAATGTTAATGTTGAGTGATATGCTTTACGATGTGATGAGGAGGTTCAGAAGTGGATGGTGACCTGCATCGATTACAATACATAATATCATGATATTTTGATTTTTTCTCATGAATTGCTGAGGCAAGGCATACCCATGTTTAGCATATAAACTTTCATTACAAGTACATAGATAGTCATATAAAGATATAGACCCATGATAGGATGACCATCAATGTAAAGCCATTGTATGGATGATTTCGTACATTTCCTGAAATCACAGCTCGAATGGATGAACTAGATCCAGGGTTTTCTATCTCATTCAATCATTCACTCAAATATGAGTCTAACCATGTGAATATGTGATCTGAAGTTGAACATGGGAAGACACCGTCTGATTACCAACCAATGATGTAAGTCGTTAACAGATGCGAGAGAAATCACTGATAATGATAGTGATCCTCAAGGTACTGCAGTACATTCTGCATGGTGTGAATGGATTTTTTGATGTCGAACACCATATAAAGTCTTTCGGTCAAAGGCCAGTGATGTCAACCTATCGCCGAAAGCGAGAAACCTGCTATTGATGTATGCAAGCCTTAAGGAACTGGAAGGGTGTTTCTAAGTCAAATTCTTGGATAATGTGTTGATGTCGACAAGAAGTGACTCATCGCAGGAGGGCCTTGATGTATCCCACATCAATGACATGAAACGAGTGTAATTATTTTTGGAGACGCAATGTGATTGAAGACACAAGGTTTAGGAATGGAGATCATGAAAATGAAGGTTTATGAGTATTGTGAAGGATGAATTTAAACTGAGTGACTTCTCTTGAACATGTCAATGACACTGAAAGGATTGGTAGCATTGACCCAAAACCAAAGTAATGGATGGTATGATAGACCAAGGTATGATGACCATCAAGAAGATTACCCAACCCAAATAATCATAGTGATGAAGTGAAAGTTTCATGTTCAAGAGCAACCTACTGCCATAAAGTGGTTTACCCATTTTCCCATTTTCCCCAGTCATTGTTGACCAGTACCTCTTTATTTTTATCAAGTTTGAGGATGATAACATATGCTTGTTGTATAATTCCACCCTTTGGGTGAATCCATCGCTATGTGATGTTTTAATGAGTCTAGCGAAGGTGAAACTCGATCTTGTCATGATGGACAAGTTTGTCGCTATTTGATGTTTTAACGAGATTAATGACAATGATAACTCGGTCCTTTTCATGTTTAGAGAGTTTGAAAATGGACAAAAAGAAAACTCCACAAGTTATTTTTCGTATATTTGTCTCTCAAGTCCGAAAAAGCATAAAACAATACAAGAGAGAACCTATTGACCATGTTCGGTCAACGTATTTCTTTTTTGTAAATAATCTATCTCAGTCCAAAAAAGGGTTAAACTTATACTGAGTAGATATCGTTTCCAATCCATTAACGAGCTGAAAAGGACAAGCGCTCAACGATCTTTTCATATTTTGAGAGTCTGAAAAGAGCTTAAAGAGGACTCCAAGGGGGTTCCTTTTTTGATGTTTAACAGAGCTCGAAAAAGAGATAAAAGTATGCTTTATGGTCAAATTACAATTCACGATCGCGCACATCAAATTCTGTAAGTTAGTTGTAAATCTATTCAAAGAAACACTAAATGGATTAAACATACCTGTTTTATTGGTAAAAATAGGTAAATACTAAAGTTTACTCATTTAATGATCATGAAATAAACATAAAAACAAGAATTTACCATGTTATTTTCACCATTTGATATTTACCATTCAGTTTGTGCTCTAACCCTATTTTTTACCTCGACCTTCAGCAGCTGATTGTGAGAGATTATGTGGATCATTTCTCATTCCGTCCAGACCAGGTAGGAGATCTACCCCTCCTCTCTCTTTTCATGTCATTCTTTTACAATTTCGTGCAAGTTTTTAGGGTTTTTAGGGCCCCTGGGGTTAGAAAATTTTTCCCTGGGATCAGCACATCCTTCCATGTCAAAAATTACACTGGGGAGCACCCAGATAGAAGGTTATCTACACTGCAGTGCACTATCTCCTTGCCTGGGCTACGCTGGGTGAGTTTCACAAACTTGTTTTACCTATTTGGCCCAAAATTTCTCCATTTTTTTGCATGAAAAGCATCCTAACTAAGCTTATGGTTTGATTTCAGGCTTTCATTGGATCATAGTGTCTATTACTTGGTGAGAAAGAGAGCATGAAGAATAAGACATGGTTTCCCTAAATGATCTGAGTACAATTGAGGCCCTCGGAAACTATGGGTTGCTCAAATACTTCAAGTTGTCTAGAATGAGGTAACAATCAGAACTATTGCAGTTCCTAGTTTATGCATGGGATCCAATGGATCAGGCTTTTCACATAAGGGAAAAAATGTTCCCTATTATGATCGATGATGTTTACTTTCTTACAAGGTTGTCGAGACGTGGTGCTCCCATATCTCTTTTAGGTTCCTCTCGTGGAGGGGAATCAGTGAGGGACTATGTTCGACAATTCTATCGGTCAGGTACATAGCCTAGCAAGGAAGAAAAGATAATCTTCAAAGATATTCATGATTTTCCTTTGGGAACAATCCTTTTCACTATCGTAAAGTTGGCAGGGAGTGTGACACTTCATTTGGCAAACAGATCATACATGCAGTATGCACTTGAGTGTCTTGAGCCAACTTTATTCAACTGGTGTGAGGCAGTATTTTCTTCACTGAAAGAGAAGTTGACAAAGGTAAATAGCGGTAAGACCAAGAATTTTAGCTATGGATCGCTCTTAATTGCTTTTACCTTAGAGAGAATTCCATTGATGCAACCTTAGCATGTAACGCTGGGTGTAGTTGGTCCAAGAGATCCACGAATGCAGAGGTGGGTTCAATTGATGGCTAGACATGTTGGTCAGTCATCGATTACATTTTCTACTGTATTCTTCAGTTGGCTTGATCGACAACACATTGTGATTGAGGAGCATCCATATGCAGGGATGGATTTTCGTGGAGATCCAGAGTTGAGTTTACTAGTGGGCGCTCAATGGGGTGCTATAGGTAAATTGTTTTTTGACCAAATGTTTTTTTATTTTTAAGTTTCTACATGTTTTTGTGTTTTGATGTTTCCAAGACTAAACTAAAATCATTCTCATGCATGCAAATGTTGGTACTGTTCGACCTATGAGACATCAACAGGAGGCAGATGGACCAGTGTAGAGAAATGTTGGGAGAGCAGTTCTCCAGGATTTGGATTTGGCTGACACAATGGCAGAGTTACAGGATCATGTAGAGGGATTAACCCTTGGTATTTCGGATGTCTAGATCAAGGATTTACCTATGAGGCTGCAGTGCCATACTATTGGTGTTCCTGGCCATTGGATGCAGCTCTTGCGCATGATAGCTTAGGTTGTGACCTGTTATCATGAGCATCACTAGGTCTACTTAGGATGATTTTTGCATGCATTTTGAGTTTTTAGGTCAGATGACCAAACATTCTTGGACACAAATTTTGTAAAAACTTTTAAAACTTCTATCTATTTTACTTTCAAAGTTTTTATATATGGTTATGTGCAATCCTATTCAATTAATGATGTGAATTGAAAATTTACTTTTACATGTGTCGCAAATGTCTGTTTAACACATAGTTCGCTAATGAATCAGTTAATGTGTTAAAGTTTCTGGAAATATGTTGATATTGAATGTACTAGAAATGTCTTTCCAAAATACGAACTCTAAGGAACATATGAAGGATTGTTGGGTTTCAAATGGCATAAACATCTTTTAGTTGCAGTACGATGAGTTATGAGTCCAGCCTAACGATGATTCGGCAAATTCCAAGTGAAATGGCATCAGATAGAATTTTGATCAACGCGCTATACTCAGCGATATTATTCATAGAACGACCAAGACAAATCCCTTTAAAACTCACTAATTCGCCACTTGGAGTGAAAATGGCCCATGCTACAGAGGATAGGTTTTGGGTACTACGACTAGCACCATTGGCGTAACCAACAAATGGTTCCAAAGATTCCAACACCTGCAACAAATGCAAAGTGGATTACTTAACCACATAAAAACTGCAAAAGACACACTAACACACACACATGCAATTAAAGCATATATACAATGATTTTACTACACCCAATTAAGCATAGCAATGTTTGAGGTACAACCCGTTTCGGGGCTACGACAACGGAATTCCATCATAATCCACCAACTCGTAGGCACCTTTTGCCAAAACACGCTTGCCAATGTAAGGGCCCATCCATAGTGGTTCAAATTTTCCTACTCCAAGTTTATCAGCTTCCTGATCATAAAGCAAGACCAGGTCTCCTTCTAAGAAAATGCAAGGCTTGACATTTATGTCATATTGCACCTTGATTCGTTTCTTATATGTTTCGTTAGCCAATGCGGCTTCACGACGAGTTTCATCTAGATGGATGAGTTCTAAGAAACGCACTTCTTCGTCAGATGTGTCGAGTACCAGGTCAATCACAAGTTTGAGAGATGAAATTTCACATTGTATCAGAAAGATTGCATCTAGACCATACACCAATTGAAAGGGTGTGAATCCAGTTGCATTCCTCACTGAGGTTCGGTATGCCCACAAGACAGAGTACATGATTAAATGCTAGTTTCGTTTATGAACCCCTATCATTCTTTGAAGCATTCACTTCAATACTTTGTTGATGGCCTCAAGTTGTCCATTAGCTTGGGGATAATAAGGAGTAGAACTATGATGCGAAAGTCCTAACTTGGCAGTTAACTCACTCATCATGTGATTGCAAAAATGTGACCCATGATCTGTAACTATAGTGTGTGGTACACCAAACTGGGCAACCACGTGGTTGAAAAAGAAAAGTTCAGCCGTCTCGCCATTGTTGTTTAATGTTGGCATCGCCTTGGCCCATTTTGTGAAATAGTCAACGACGACTATAATATACCCATGCCCCCCAGTCGAGGTGGGGTTACATGTCATGAAGTCAATGCCCCATTTGGCGAATGGTCCAATAGCGACGACATGATGCAATGGTGCATGTGGTAATATAGCTTTACGGTTATATATCTGACATGCATGACAACTTCTGATGGAACTAATGCAATCTTTGAATATGGAAGGCTAGAAGTAACCAGCACGGAGAATTCTCTGTGCGGTAGCATAACCAGATAAGTGTCTACCACAAGCACCTGAATGAAAATCATTCAAAACTTTCTTGGCTTCCTCATGAGTGAGGCACATTTGTAAAATCGTATCGATACCACGACGGTAAAGAGTGTCTCCAATGATCAGATAATCATTGGCTTGGTATCGGATACATCGATGTTGCGAGCGAGAGGTATTAGGCCAGAAAGTTTGGGTCTGGAGATAAATCAGTATATCTCCATACCACGGGTCAGATGACGAAATCAGGAACAGAGACTCATCCAGAATTGATGGTTCTGATGTTGAATCAATTGTATTCGAGGGAAGGTCACAAAGAAGCTCGATGAAGACTAGAGATTTCTTTGATTTGGATTTCATGAATTCGAAATCAAATTCCTGCAAAATGGCGATCCATTTTGAGTATTTTCCTCCTAGCAATTGACGTGACAAAATATATGTCATAGGGTTGCAATTCGAAATGACAGTGGTCTTTCGGAGCAGGATATAGTGGTGAAATCTCTATACTGCTTGAAAAACACCCAGAGCTAAGTTTTCGATGTAAGAGTACTTAACTTTTGTGTCATTGAGATTGCGACTCAAATAATATATCGGATGTTCAATCCGATCTTCCTCTTGGACTAAAACCATTCCAATGGTTGTATCTGCAGCGGCGAGATACAAGAAGTAGTCGTTTTGATAATTCGAGGAATACGTTAATGAGGCTCTAATCAAGGTATCTTTAAGAGCATCACAGGAATCTTGCGCTACCTGATCCTAATGGAAGGGTATCCCCTTTTTCAATAGACGAGTAAATCCTTTAGCCATTTCAACATACTTGGGAATGAACCTCCTCAGAAAGTTAGCCTTCCCTTGGAGTCTTTGTAACTGTAATAGATTGGAAGGTGGAGGCAAGTCAAGAATTGCCTAAACCTTAAGTGGGTTGAGTCGAATTCCTTCCTTAGACACTAGGAAACCAAGAAAATGACCAAAAACAACACAAAACACACATTTGTGTGGATTGAGTCGTATTTTGTAGTGTCAGCACCGTAAAAATATAGATCTCAAATGTTGCAGGTGATCAGTCTACTTTCGTGAATGAGCAGGTAAATCATCAAGGTATGGTTGAACAATATGTTTGATGTCATGGAATGATCTGAAATGAGATCTTAAATCAATGTCAAGGTATTACAGACTCATGTGCAGGAATGCCTATATTACTTAGTGAAACGGATCAAAAATATTGCGAATAATATAGACAATGAGCAATTAGAGAAACATAACAAACACACACACATCAACACAACAAATAATCAAGGAGTTCACCCAAAACTCTTGGGCTACATCTCCTGGTCCAGCTTTTAGTGGTGACCTCTCTATTATGTCTTTAAGAGTAGATTTTTACAAGTGTAAGCTCAAATTGAGTCTCAACACAACAGGGACAAACAACAGGGTTTTACTTGAGTCCCTCAAGTATTTCTGAGTACACAGACTCTCCCTCTTGCTCTATGTCTTCTGTTTTCTCTTTGTCTCAGCAACTGCCTACTCTGTCTCTGACATTGAGTGGCTTTTAAGCTTATCGGCGCTTGTCTGTTCGTTTCCCCTTTCGGGCTCTCTGGCTGATGGCTTCTATCATTCAAATCCCCTCTAAGCGTTAAAAAATCATTGTGGGATGCCTTTAGGTATGGTGGCCACTTGTTTTTTAAACGGAATGGAACATTGGCGCGTTTGAAATCCCCAAAACATCGTTTCTCTGTTTACACAGGGAAATACACAGAAACGCTGAAAAATCCACCAAAATGCTTTCTATCGAACTTCAAATATTATTGCATCCACCCTACAATTCCATCGGGTCCACTTTTATATCGCTATCGCAAGTCACAGGCCACGGTTTCCTTTGTATTTGGGTTTATAATGGAAAAACCCCAAATACACAGAAAACACAACAAATGGCTTCATATCGGAACTCAATATATATATATATATTTATTTATATTATATATATATTATTTATATATACATATATATATATATTATAATATATATATAATTATATATATTATATATAATTATATAAAACACATACAGATAGTCGCATCCATAAACCCTTTCAGGGCGGGTTTATTGCATGTCACATGTCCTCCCTGACCTCCGATCGTCGATTACTCCGATCGGCCTTATCGGCTATCGGCTATCGCATGGTCGTGAGTCTTTGGCATCACCCCTTACATAGTTGCGATGCGATATATCACAATCGCATATCGCCTAACCTTCAGGCCACTGGTTAAGTCCTTCTATGTGTGTATTAGCGATGCGATATTGCAAGTAGATCTGGACCACTGATCTGTGCGTTTGATCAATAGCCTTCGTTTAATCGTGATTTCCATAAGGCCACCTCCGATAGACTTCGCTTGCCACCTTCGATTGCGATATGCCGATTAGATCTGGACCGTTGATCAGTCTGATTCGACAGCGCCTGTGCAATGTTGCTTTAACCTCTACTTAACTCTATTTTCACCATTTCTTTATGTTTTTCCGGTGCGATGGTGTTTTCTGCCATTTGTTAATGTTTTTCCCTTGTGATAGTGTTTAAGTATATGAAGACTTAGAGGGTTTTAGGATCCATTTTGGATCACGCCTTCCCACTAAAAATCTTTTGGACCACCAAAAGTTGGTTTTTAGGCATCGATCAAGTGAGGATACAACTTCCTCACTTGTCCAATTTCTATCCATCGTGCACTGCTTGGTTTTGAGCCTTTGAGTCCAATTCTCAGGTACTCAACATCCCCTCATTGCGTAGTTCTCACCTTCCTGTCCAGAATTGTGTCTTCCTGCAACTCATTGAGATATTCAGGCAACATATCATTAATAGAAGGCAACTGACTTTGCTCTTCGGGATCTTCAACCAATGAAGATTCATACAGTCTCAAGTTTTCTACATTAATGACTGAATAGATATGCATATAAGCTGGAAAATCAAGGCAAAAATCGTTTTCACCAATTTTCTCAAGTATCTTGAAAGGCCCATACCTTATTGGTTTTAGCTTCTTACCTTCACCTTGCATTATGTCTTTGCTAATGTACAACCAGGCTTGATTACCAATTTGGAAACTATGCTCAATTCGATGCTTGTCATGCCTTACCTTGTACTTGGCCTGACTTCTTTCCAGTTGTTCCTGCACTGCCTGGTGAATTTCTTGGATCTGTTCAATGAACTTGGTTGCTTTGTCCACATCACTGTGTCGATCAACTGCTATGTCTTTACCAAAGACAAAATCCAAGGGAGACTTTGCTATAAAACCAAAATAAGTCTCAAAAGGAGATCTCTGAGTAGAAGAGTGCTTGGCACAGTTGTAAGAATGTTGCACATAACACAAATGCTCATCCCAAAGCTTGGGATGCTTGCTGCAATAGCCTATGAGCAACTGGATCATTATCCTATTGACCACCTCTGTTTGACCATCTGTTTGTGGATGAAATGTTGTGCTCTTCTTCAATCTGGTGTCCATCAACTCCCATAGACTTGACCAAAACTTCCCAACAAATTGGGAATCTCGATCAGATACAATAGAAGTGGGTAACCCAAAATGAACCCATACATGCTGAAAGAACAACTTCGTTGTTTGTTCAACTATAACTTGCTTGTTACAAGGTATCAAAATACACATTTTGCTGAACCTATCCACAACAACATACAAATAATCATGACCTTTTCTAGATTTTGGCAATCCCCCAACAAAGTCCATGGAAACACTTTCCCAAGGACAAGAAGGAACTGGAAGTGGAGCGTACAAGCCTAATTTTCTATTACTGGGCTTGCTTGTTGTTAGCACTCAGGTTGTTCCCTGCTTCCTAAAGGGAATATGGCCGAGGTAACCACTGACCAATCTTGCAGTTACAGGTCTTAGCCTACCTGTAACCAGAGAGGGCTCTCTCTTTATAGTTTTAGCTTTGTTTGATGAGTGTTTTAGACTAGTTATGATGCACTGTTTGTTTGAATTTGGTGGGTTGGTGAATTCTTTTAGAACTGAAGTATAGATTTACAGGACAGTTTGTTCCATTGGGAAATGGAGTTGAGATATTTGTGCTTTTGAAAGTGGATCTGTGGAGGCAAAATGTTGCTGCAGAGCAAGTTAGGCATGTGTGAAACAATATATCAGATTTGTTGGTGAAAAATGGGAATTTAGTGAGTGAAAGGCAGTTAAGAATCTTTCACTATGCTAATGAAGAAACATAAAAGTAATGCTTAAGAGCAGTTAAGAATTCTTAAACAGTATTCACCATGTTAGGATAATTTTAGACATGAGAAATTAAGAATTCATATCCATGGCTAATCTAGCA
>APFE030337557.1:0-87769 GCA_000404065.3 Pinus taeda | reverse complement strand
TCATTATGGCCTGGAAAATACTTAGACGAGAGGAACCCATTACAATTTCTTCTCACTGTAAACAACATAAAAACATGACAACTTTGTAGCATGGATAAACAAGAACCACTAACAAAACTCAATAGGCTTCAATTCACATACGATTTAAATATATAATGATTTCTCCATTACTCTGCTACAAACATTTATGATTTCAATAGTAACCACCATTAAGATCTGAGAATAAATCTATTAATCACCAGATTAAGCCTTAATTAAGCTTTTTCTATCCGCCAATCCGTTTTTTGGTTAGTTGATATGTATGGAGGGGTAACGTATGTGGTGTAAAAAAAAGGGAACAAAAGTTCTGTCACACATATATTTTTTTCACACATCCTTCCAGTCTATTAGAACATATATTAGTTGTAAAGCCATGTTTGTGTGTAGATTCATTGAATGATTACCAAAAATGCTATTTTATAATATTGATGGATATTATCTTATTCTTTTTTTAACAAGGAGTAATCATTACACAATGTGTTACAGTAAATGTTCTTAAGCATTGGAATGATGTCGTGATTGCATGTTGATTCACCGAATAAATTCTTATGTTAGCTTGGAAGAGACCTTTAGATCATTGAAAATTAAGACTTAGTTGTTATTTTGATATATTATTTATGACTTGAAGGATGTTGTGATTACATTTCAATTATTCTTATATACCTAGTAATCCAAGCTGTGCGAGATGAATTGAATATATATAACATTGCACCAAAAATTTTCCAGCAAATGAGGCAATTTGCGCAAGAAGTCTGTGAAGCATATCTTTTAAATCTACTATGACAGATACTGGTTGGGAACCCTATGCATTTTCTTGAGTTGTTTACATGTATTAAATTATATTAAGAACCTGAAGGATGTGCTGGTTACACATCGATTTTTTGAATGAATCCTGAAAAGGCTATTTATAATATAGATAAATACAATATTCTTGATACATTTACAATGAAGAATCATTACGTGATGTGTTAGAGTAAATTCTATTAATAATTTAAATGATATAATTTCTTTGTGTGAAGTGTGAAGTTGTGGAGGAAGCTTCCATTGTATGGAAGAAATATGCAAATCAAAAGAAGTGTGCGAAAGAGATATAGACACTTTTTCAATTTTCTATGATGGATACTAGTTGCAGAGATGTGTGCATGTTTTGGACTTGTTGACAAACAATAAATAATATTAAGCACTCAAACGAAGTGTTGATTACATGTCGATTCACCGAATAAATACTGAAAATACTATTTTATAATATCGACAGATATGATTTTATTGATATGCTTACAACCAATAACCATTACACAATGCATGAAAGTAAATGTTATTAAGTGTTCGAGCAATAACATGAATGCGCATCATACTAAATGATTTCAACAATTTTATATAATTTATTATCGTTACAAATATTACTCGATATGATATGTTATAAACACTAATGTTTACAAACAATCATTTATTCTATTGGCATATGGTGTGACATGTACAAATGATATGGACAACATGCTTGCATTTTTCCCCTATAATAGTGACATGTGTTAATTGGATAAGCATCCACACTAATTCTTTAGTTAAGTGAAAGAAATATAGGCCTCACACAAAGGGACGACCTTAATAACTTACTTTGTGGAATGTAGAGATGGATATAAGGCTTTCATTATGCACATTATAGAAATTGAGCGGAGTGAGGAAGTGCGAATGAAGATATTGAAAGATGTATTTCATTATATAGAGTATATAAGTATGTAAGAAATCTATTCCAAGATGGATTTCATTGTGTGGGATATGGATGGGTGGACGTAAAAATAATGGTAGATTGTGGAAATGCAAAAATTCTCAAATAATGATAAAATTTGGGCCCTACAGAAAGAGGCATAGCCTTAATCAATTTATTGGCAATATTGGAAGAGACTATGTTGTGTTGTAGTTTATTTTATATATACATACATTCCAAAATATCAGGAATCTTATGTCATACATCCATTACATTACAAAATGGAAATTTACTTTATTCATGGTTTAATTTATATAATTACAAAATAGTATATGTATTATCACAAACTTGTTAAAAAGAGAGAAAAACATTCTACATAAATATATAATCAAAGAAAACAAAATGTATTCATATATCCTTTCCACTATGAAAGTTCACTTACTCATTTTTAAAGTCATATAATTATAAGCAATATTTATTCTATGAAGAACTAGACAATAGTACTTATTTTTTAGAGATACTCCATAATCAACTTATTTCATTGAATGATGCATAAATATCATACTCATCCCTCTTCAAATTCTCATCGATATCTACAAAACCCATCACAAAACCATGAAACTGTCATTGATAAAACCATAGAGGCAAAATCAAGATACTACTACAATATCTATTACCATTAGATGACAAACATTAGACTTTACAATGTTTGAGTTTAAGTATTCAAATTGGACTACTAGCACTTTACAAGATTTGATTTGAAGCAGTCAATCTAAAATCCCCTAACTTACAAAGATATATAAAATTTATTATCATAATTATATTTTATGTTTTAAGAAGTGAAAATTGTATGTCATTTACATGTATGTACTCTTTCTTAATAAATTAATATGTTTCTATTATAATATATAGTATTCTAGTTTTATCCATCATTTCCTCTACAACTCTCATCTGATCAATATTAACTAGAGCTTCAAGTAGAAAATGTCACTGGGGTTTGCATTATGAATAAATAAAAAATAAAAATTAAGTATGAGTTCTATTTTTTTGGAATAGGAAGTTGGAAAGGGATGTTTTCATAATTATTTCTAAGGTCAGATTAATTGTTCCTGTGAAATATGAATATAAGTTTAATAAAGGAAATGTATATGTTCAATTGTTTTCTATCGTATTAAAAAAAAAAATAGTTTCAAAGAATTTAACATAGTTGTGGGAAGTTGCAAATCATGTGTAGTTTCCTCTAGCATTTTGCAAATTCATAGAAACAATACTCAAATCATTGACAATGCAAGGAAACTAGGAGCCTCCTTTTCCATTTTAAAAGTAGTTATCATAAGTTCCAACAAATCGTTAAAGAGTCCAAAAGTAGTATAGCTAAAAGTAAAACTAATAAACATTAATCGTTAATAAATATGTCAACTTTCAAAGGAATCCATTGTAAGAAAGGTAAGGATCGAGTTTAATATATATTAAAAATAAAAAATAATGGCCAAAATATTAAAATTCAAATACAATATATTTTTGAAATCACAACAAAATTACTAAATTTAAATCCTAACACTCTTTTAAAATTTTTAGAAAATAATTAAATTTCCATATACTTATCAAAATATTTTTGAGAAATATATTACATAAAACAATATAATATCATTTCAACCAATACACTAATTCATTGTGTTGAAAGCAATATTTTGTTAGAAAATTTCAACATAATAGTAAACCCACAACACCCATCATTTTTTATGTTAATAATTGTGAGTGAAATACATGTATACTTGAAATGAAAAAGGTAAAACATAGAACATCTTAGGAGCATTGAACTGATACTAACATAGAATATCTTGCATTGAACTAATACTAACCTGGTGAGAATCATTGTTCTCATTGTCCAAAATCCTTTCAATAATGATTTTGTATGAGTCTTCTTGAATAAATTTCCAACCCTTCTCATTACTATATACCTGCTCACTACATCCCAACATAAATTAAGTAGTACTGTCAAGAAAAATCACAACTCAAACACCCAAATTCCAAGAAATTACTTCAAGAAGATGTTGAATGGAACTCAATATGAGCTCCATGTGAAAGTCCATATGAAGAGGAATCTTTAGTTCCTCCTCAAAATTTCTATGATTATTCGATCCTTTCACCTACATTCTCATTTCCATAATAAGTATATTAAAATTTAAACCACTCCCAAAAATTCATGCCTTCATATTCATTTTCATATGCATATAGTCACCTACTTATGAAGCTGAATACGTAAAGAAATGGTTTTGGAGTCAATTTCTCCTTTGCATTAAGAATATTGTCACTTCAATTTCTCCTATGCCTTAAAAATACTCTCCACTCCCACTCACCTTATGTATATCTAAAAGCATTCACACGTGTACACTAGGTGTATGCAGAAATTGATGGAAATAGAGACTTTAAGGCACACCATAGGCCATGCTTTTGGATTGTTTCACATTGATTTCTTGCATTCTCTACCATCATCCCAAGAAAAAAAGTGTGGATGATCATTTGAAAATATGAGGCCATTAAATCAACTTTTACTTACTAAGGAGCCTCGTAAATTCCCTATATGGCCTCATGATAGTTTAGGAGTTAGCATGGATTGAACCACAATGAAAAATGTGAGCTATAAATATAATTTTAATTGGTAAGAGTTTAGTTAAACATGACAACATTGTAAGTAGTTTCATTTTACAACAATAATATAGAACATCAAATAAGTATTGAATTGTTGTACCCTTCTACATAAAAATAACAAGAAGAAAACATGTGAATATAGAGATTTTATGCCTAACCACCATTTATGTGTAATATAAATCATATAGATGGGTCCTTTGCAGACAATAGTTCTGAAAACAAGGAAAATATTTTGATCACAAGAACATAAGGCATCCTTCATCCATATGCACAAAGGATTATAGTTATTCTATGAGGAATGAAAACATGAAGTAAATAGTTCAATCATGGGAGAATGAGGCGTCATTCATTCAAAGGAAAAGGGGATCATGGTTACTATTAAAGGAACGATGAAGAGAATCCTCATCTTCTAGAGAAATGACTTCTTCCTCTTCTTCAGTCCCCACCTCCCCACTAGCTACTGCTTCTAAAATATAAGCTTTAACTTCTTCAAAATTTTCCTCTAATAAAGAGACTTCAGCAACTAATTTCCAAGCATACTCCTCAAAATCCTTGTCAAAGTCCCAATTTCTCTTCCAAACAACATGTCCAATAATTTCCCACACTCCAAGATTCACTTGAGTCTCTAATATCTCTTGATCCACTTCTACTAAATCTTTATTTTCTTGATAGTACTAGTTACAAAAAGAACTTATGGTTTTCATAACTATACCAAGAAATTTAAAAGTTACAAAATAAAATAGGAATATCTAGACACCATGATCAATCTACTATGTTACATGAAAAAGAAAAAATTATATGCTACAACATTGTACCCAAGGATGCAAAAAAATATTTGTTCTTGACTCTACAATGAGCACATTTTATAGCAAGATGTTTTCTTGAAGACATATCCAAGAGTTTCCAATGCCATTTTAGAGTTCCTCCAAAGTATTACCCCCATAAAAAAGAAAGCTTCTCAAAAGATAGTACTAGAGGTTAGATATTTTGACCCTTCCTTTCTCAATTCCTCGAAGCTTTTTCAATACGAAAAGGAAATGCCAAGTAATAATCATAACATAATGGTTCGATTTATCATGCCAAATTATAAAATTTTCGAAGATCATATTTGTAATATTGTCTATATATCCCAAAATGCATTATTGATGCCAATGAACTGAACATTGAAAAAGAAGGTGTCTTCTTAACCTCTTGTTACTCTTCAAAAGTTATATAGGAACACTTTTGCCAACCAAAGAAACATTTTTTCTAAATAAACTATTTGACTTACGTGAAAGTGCAGATGGTTTATAGTTTCAGCTCTAGGGCTATTCTGACCAAGACAAAAATATGGGTTTCCAGCCTCAACAACCAAATGTAGAGCTAATAGTAAACTATCATGGCCAATGCATTAGGGAAAGCAATTGAATACTCTTGGCAAGAGAATCCCATGCCCATATTCAATTCGACTCACTCACAATATCAAAAATTCTCAATGAATGTGGGGTATAATGTTAAGTCCTATCCCCATCTCCTTAGCCCTAGAAATAAATGCAATGATATTTATGATTTAAATCCTATGTCTTATCTGTGTTTCGTCACCATCTCAATTTCCCTAGAAAATTTCAACAAAAATGTTCTTTAAATAATGTGTCCATCAATGAAAGAAATGTATACCATTCTATAAAATGGATGCAGGGGCATCTAACCTACAAGTCAAATACCTATGATTAGATTTAGGGGTCATTCATTTATTAAGGGTGTGGATTGCCTAATTGTCATTTTTTTTGTAATTTTCTATGTTTATAGGAATTCTATAGAATAAATTATATTAATGTAATTAGTATGATATCTTCTTCTAAAAATAAATCTTAGGAGATTGAGTGACTTAGAGAAATTTTGGCATAAGATAGATTTCTTGAGATCATTTTATGTATCTAGAGGATTCTTAAGAGTTTATTAATTGAATGAATCATGGATCTTAACCAATTCTAGTTCAGGATCCATTTGTATGTTTTTTAAGCATAGAGGAATTAGAGGGATCACAAAGAGAGGCATCACAAGAAGGAGAGAGAGAGTTGAGAGGATTAGACGTTAGGTGTGGCCACGAGACTAATAAGGGAAAATACAGTGTAAATTTGGCCAAAGGAGGAACTTTTGTAAATTATGTGTATATATATTCATTAATAGAAGAATGAATTCTCTTTGAGAATCGAATGTGTGAAATTGAATCTCTATACATTACTGTGCATGTTTTCTTGTAGTCGATGTTAGTCATATGTCATGTAGATTGAATGGAATTAAACTCTGGAGGAATTCAAGCACAGAAGAAACATGAAATGATATACAAAGATCACAGATGCTATGAAGAATATAATTATTTCTTGAACAAAGAAAGAGTTCACACAGGAAAAGAAAAAAGGAACTGTGGAGGCTATAGAGGTTTGAAAGGAAGCCATGGAGAGGAGTGTGTAGAATTCTAGAGCGATTCTTGGGTAGGATCAATGTAGTAGTGGCCAAGTTCATAAAGAAGAAAGGAGAAAAATACTTAGTATTTTTAATACTGATGGGAGTATGCCAATTGACGATCACCAAGAAATAGAACTCATTTTTTTGTCGAAACAAGTGCATCAAAACATGACATCGAAGTGATGTATCGAGGGAGATATTCCCTAGAACAACGAACGAGAAGAATTCAGAGGAGCATCAAGATAATTGGAGGACAGGTGGACATGGAACTAGGCTTACATATAAAGTGTTGGGATGATTTCAAACCATTCTATTAGATATGATGATGAACAAGAACCCACCATGAGTGTTCACTCCCCTAGGAAGCACAAACCTTTATGAATTAATGAAAAAAATGTGATAATGTGGACGATAGCAAATGTGTCAATCTTCAACGTGATGCAACGTTTATTTATTAGACATGTAACTATTAGGTTGGACTTAATAATTCCTACTCCTCCTATAAGGTCAACAAAGTGAAAGAGGTCAAAGGTCAGAGATGCCATTTAGAAGAGGTAGGGATTGGTTGATGATGAAAAATATTCTTATTTCCTAGGTTCTATCCTATGGGGAGTTTAAAAAATTATGCATTAAGGCAAGAAATGGAGTGACTCATATTTGGGATGATGAAAAAGCACTGGGGTGATGAAAAATCTAGATATGTGGACCGAATGGATTAAAGTGGGACCTTCAGCCATTGATTCCTCCTAGGGGAAAGGGAACTTGTGTGCATTATTTAGAAAGGGCCAAGGACAAAAAAATTTTGAGGTTAGAGTCTATTTGCTAGAGGATTGGAGTTTTTGTACTATTGGATTGGATGGGATGATGTAAGGCCAAGAAACATGTCTCAAAAATATTAAGATCTATGCACTAGAGTTTAAAAGGCAAGACTAAGTCATGAGACTTAGTCACATTGGGTCAAGTGGGAGGAAAGCTTAAACACCAGGAACTAATAAAGAGGGTCCTACCTATATGTGATACATGAGAGTCTTTGGCTCCAGTGGCTATTACTATAAGGAGTGCATGAATCCCCCGGTTTTATAAAAAAGGTTTGGACTATACTCTTATGTCTCCTCCCACTTGGTTTCAAATGAATATTAAGGGTAATTATTTACCTTTAGTTGGGTTGAAGGAAGCGCTTTTTTGGTTTGAATTGGGCCTTATGGGATTTTTAAGTTGGCATATTGTCACAACCAATATTAGAATGGCTTCATACAGTGTCAAAGCTAGAATGCTATGCGAAAAATAAAATAGACAGGTTGAATTGCTTGGAGAAGCAATGAAGAAAGAAAAGAAGACAAAAATATAGGGGATAAAAGCTCTTTTGAGAGATAGGGTTAAAGAATCATATTTGGATGATTCGAATGAGAAAAAGGTGGAATATTTTGAGTTGAAGGATATTAAAGAAATTGTATAATCAACAAAAGAGGATTAGTATAAAGGATATTTAGTAGAATGAACCAAAGGAAGATCTTGGCACAGGTTAAGTATGATGTTTTTATGCTAACTCTAGGCATGAGGAATTTATATTTGTAGATAATAGAGAAAGGAATTCAAAAAGAGCCACATACCAAGTTAAATTATGACAAAGGAAGAGGAAATTGTGATAGAACCCCAACAATAGATGAAACTGCTAAGATGAGGAAAACATGAGTTCTGAAAAGAGAAAGTGAAGAGGTGTACAGATGAAGTGTAGAAACATATCATCTTTGAAGATCTAGAACAGAGGTGCCTAGGTTCTAGTGCAAAGAACCAATGAAAAGGAGATGTCAAGAGGTTGACTTGGTACAAGTGACAAGTGAGGAACTTGTTACAAATATGGGAAAGGCTTACTGTAGCTCACAAGGGGACAATGAGAGTTCATAGAATAAAAAGGAAACAATGTTTACTACTAATAGTCATCCCAAGGGTTCAGAGAGAGGTCACAATTAGAGTACCAAAATAGTTGTGATGACGTAGGTAACAAATTAGGAATTTGAAAGGGAAATGACTTAGTTGAGGGAAGAAGTCTGTGATATAAATAATCTGTTATGAGACCAAGGATATGATTTGATAATGAAAAAGAAGAAGATGATATGGCCTTCATTACAAGTGAAGTTGAGACAAAGGATGTGTGCCAAGTTAAATAAAGAACTTAGAGTAATTGAGTGTGAGGTGGAAGTTCACTATTCTGAACTAGAGAAAGGATCAATCCTTGGAGAGGATGAAAGCAATCAAGATGATTAGAAAAGACCTTTTGAGAGTCTCAAAAATTGTTTGCAAGGTCGACATATGATGGTAGGTTCATTTATTGAGGAAAAGGGGCCTACTAATTTTAAATCTCATAATTTATATGTGGATGCAATATTTTTTGTAGATGATGAACGGAACATAATTTTTTTGTGTAGAGATGAAGAACATTCATTGAGTGTTATTATAATGATTGGAAGAGAAAAAAATATGATTTCTCTAGAGAGAGAAATGAAAACAAAATTGACTTATAAAATCAATCGAGGTGAAAACTATATGAAGTGGATAAATGTAGCTATGGAAAAAAATTGATGCAGAAAGGATTATTTTTCTAGACATGATGTCTGAAACAAAGAGGATTTTATTATATGATGAGGTGTCTAAGGTTGATGATATTTTTAAACATATGTGTATAGATATTGAGTTTTTTAAGGAAGAAGTTGTTACAATGGAAGAAGTAGATGAAGATCTAATGAATGGCTTGCAAGTTACACTATGGAATGATGAAAGGATATTGGAAGCACCTAAGGGGACTTCAAAGTCTCATTTTTTTAAAACTAATGAGCAGTTTGTGTCTAGAGTTAGTTAAGAATGCAAGAATAAACAGACTCATAATTCTGTGTTTTCAGTGGAGAAGACAACATTTGTATTTTATGTAGATATAATGAGTACAAATAGTGTAAACTGTCAAGAATATGAGGATGTCCAGGGAAACATGATTTGTGTTGGGGATAATTCAATTTGTCAAGCACGAGAAACTTTGGAAAAGGACATGCTCAACTATAGAGGAGAAATCATGGAAAGTTCTAAAGAATAAATGACAAAAAAAAGTTGAATGGAGCAAAACCATGGTGGAAACCTTGTACAAAGGTATAAATTGTTTATGTTCATTTGTCATTTTAGCAAGATGCAAAATGTCAGTTTGTTGTAGAGGGAAACAACACTAAATTTGTAGCTTAAGCTTATGTAATAGTGGCTGCACAATTTCGTTGAGCTGGAGTATAAAGAGTTGGAAATGATAGTAGTCGTACAAATTTCTTAAAGAAGTTAGTAGCAAAAAAATTACAAAAATGAGGTATATATGCAAAAGTGATGCAGGAGTGTTAAAGCTTCTAAGCCATCAAGCATTTTGGAGACACATCTCCAAACCTAGTCTTGACATGGAAAATGATTTTTTTTTCCTTATTGTAAATAAATTTAATTTTTTTATTTCTAAGAGAAATATAGATAGAGATAAGGTTTAGTAGATAAGATTTTTTAGAAGAAAAATTTCCTTTTAAGGCATGAAAAATTTAGGAAATAAATCATGAGAGGTTGTAGGAGAAAAAAAATATTGGTAGGAATTAGAAAGTTGTTAGGACATGATTTTTTTTGGAAATATTAGAAACTATTGGAGGTGCTTCTAGGATTTATAAAAGCTATGGATAGGAAAGAATTTTTCAATAAGGAAAACGTGAGTCTACCTTGAAAAGCATGAGTGATTTGTGGATTGATTTATGGATCTAGAGAAATTGATTTTGTTTGTGTATGTTATTATAGATCTTGTAAGTCAAAAGGTAAAAAAAATGGCCAAATGAATGTTGAATTGGGCCAATACGGAAATGAATGATTATGAGTTTTTGCATGTACATTTTTTCTTTGTTTAATGGAAATGTAGATTTTCCAAAGGCTTTGTGTATGAATCTTTGTATTATTTTAAATCCTTTGAGATGTAGTGAATAATATTCAATTGAGTAAATAATTGAATGTTTGCATGTAATCTAGATTGAGAAGTTGAACTTTGTAGGAAAACTCAATTTCTCCTGCATCAAGTGGTATCAGAGTTGAACACTCTATGGATATTGGATATTATTACAAAAGACTGGAGATGGTATGTTTTTGAGGGAAATTATTTTGAAAATGTATAGAGTGGGTGTGCTCCTAGAAAGGAATTGGTTTAGTGGATTGAATTAAAGGAAGACTCTTGAAGATAAGATATTGACATGGATCTTATAAAGATGGATATGGTGTTTTTATATTAATTCTAGTCATAAATAATTTGTGTTTATAGGTAGAAAAGAAGGAAAGTTGTAGATAACAACCATTACAACAAGTGAAGTTGTGACAGAGGAAGCATGAGCATGTAGATCTCTCAATTGAAGGAATTTGTGATAGAACCGAGTGGAAAATTAAACTGCTAAAATGAGGACAACAGAAGTTCTATAAAGAGAACGTGAGCAGGTTAAATTGCAGCAGCCAAACAAATTTTGTAGTTGAGGAGAATATGTGCTTGAAAGGAGGAGAGACGTTCTACTGCAGGGAACGAGGAGAAGGATAGGTTCGAAAAATAAAAAGTTTGGTAGAAGTTTCCAAAGGCAGTTCCACAGTAAGTGTGGGTAGAATTTCCTAAAGAAGATAAGAGAGGAGTTTCCAAGAGGATAACTTGGTACCATGACAAGTAGCAGACTTGTTACAAGATGGAGAAGGCTTGTTGTAGCTCATATATGAAAACAGAGAAATCAGAAAAGGAAAAGGAAAAGGAAAAGGAAAAGATGGCTACTAATAGTCATATAGTGGGTTCAAAAAGAATTCATAGCTTGATGAAAAGAAGTTTCAAGACAGACAACATGAAAAAAATAAGAGATGAGCAATTCGAGAGGTGAATGGTTGAATTGAAAGTACATCTTAGTGTACTAGTGGAGTTTCTACAGGAATATGAGGAAGACTAGAAATATGGTTGCACAATGAAGAATAAGAAGGTGAGATGGCATTCATTACAAATGAAGCGAAGACAAAGGTTGTATGTCAGATTTAAGAAGAATTTAGAACATCTAAATATGAAATGTGTGTTTTTGAACAAGGATTATTCCTTGATGAAGAGGAAGCTAGAGATGTCACAGAATAATTTACTCATATTTTGATGAATTATTTAACTAATTCAGTTCAACATGGAGATGTGGTCACTGAGGCATCAAATGAGAAGCCTCATATTTTTTAATCTAACACCTTGTGTATGGTTGCAGGTGATGCATGGAACTTAGATGATGTGCTTATGCAGGTTGATGAAGAAATGAAGTTGTTGGAGGAGATGGATGAGATCGAAGAGTTTTTTCTTAAGCATGTGTTCACAGATATTAGAGATGGGCAGTTATTAGAAACTTCCATGAATGATGACAATGATGCAGAAATTATTTAGGAATATAATGCTAAGAATATTGTAGAGGAGGAAGAGATACTTCATGAAGACATGCTCAAGGAGATTCCAATCATTGGAATACTGTGTGAAAGTCTTATGGCATAGGAAGGAAGCAAATAAGAAGAGATGTAACTTTTGGAAGAGTGGTTGGTAAAATACCCAAGTGATGGATATTGCATGGAACTAACAAATAAAATTCAATATGGTTTTTTTGAATTGTATGATGAGCTTAATTTGTTAGAGAAGAGGATATTAAGACAAATACTACAATATTAAGTATGAAAAATTAGAACTAGAGGAAGAGGCATTTTCCTTAAAAGAGAACTAGGGGAACACTACGATATATGATCAACGGGTTATAAAGGAGGTATGGAAACCAAAATTGAATAACATTTTTATAACTTTTATGAAAAAGGAGGATATGCAAAAGCATGTGGAAAAGAAGTGTGAATTTCATATAAGGATAGAGTTGGATGATGAGGTTGATGGAATGAGGATGTTGTTGAGGCAAACATCCAAGAGAAGATGCAACAGAAAAAGGAAAAATAACAAGAATGTTCAGCTAATTGAAATACCTTACATCAACAAAGCAAGTGAACAACAACATGCAAAGATGAAAGAAAAACTACAACATAAGGTTTGGGATCTTGGATGATTCAAAAATTGATGACACATGACTAGGAGTTCATGAACTTTTTCTACCTTAGGAGTCTGATGCAGGAGCATTAGAGCTTCTATGTCCTCAAGCATTTTGGAGAGAAATATCTAAACATGGTCTTAACATGTAAAATGAATTTTATTTCTTTATTGTAAATAATTTTAATTTCTTTATTTCTTAGAGAAATATAGATATAGATAAAAAAAATTTAGAAGAAAAACGACGTGTTAAGGCATGAAAAATTTAGGAAATAAATCATGAGAGCTTGTAGGAGAAAAAAAATCTTGGTAGAAATTAGCAAGTTGTTAAGATAAGAAAAAGTTTAGAAATCTGATAAACTATTGTGGGCACCTTTAGGATTTAGAAAAACTACAGATAGGAGAGATTTTGTCAATAATGCAAAAGTGAGTCTACATTGAAAAACATGATTGATTTGTGGATTATTTTATGGATATAGGAATTATTTTTTTTGTATATGTTATTATAGATATTGTAAGTCAAAAGGGAAAACAAATGGGCAAATGAATGTAGAATGGGGCCAAGGAAGAAATGTATGATTATGAGTTTATGCATGTAAAATTTAGCTTTGTTTAATGGAAATGCAGTTTTTCCAAAGGCTTTGTGTATGACTCTTTGTATTAGTTTGTGTGTTATCTTAAATACTTTGTGATGTAGTAAATAATATTAAAATGAGTAAATAACTGAATCTGTGAACGTAATTCAGATTACGAAGTTGAACTATGTTGGAAAATTCAATTTATCTTGCATCAAAAAGACAAAGTTTGATAATGGAATTGAAGGAGCATGGAGACTAATGAAGGAGATAATCATAAGGGGTTTCCATAGAATGTAAAGCATAGTCAGTAACAAGTTTCCATGGACTGAGAGGGATTTTATTAGTAGGATTATGAGTAGGAAGCAAAATAAGAAATTTAATCCTATAAAGTAGAATGTACAACATAGAGTGCAATGAGATGTCAAAGAAAGAGTATATTGTAGAAAGCAAACAAAGTAGTTACATCATAAATTATTTGATCAAAGAGGATTTTAATCAATTTATGGTGTTGAGAAATCAATTCTAGTAATATTAGGGTTAGATTTCTCTTTAGTGATAATTACTTGTGATACAAGATACAAGATATAAGATGTAGGCACTCTGCCAGGGCAAAACCCCTATTTAGGGGAAAACCCAGTCAAAATTTATTGCTTGAATACTTTTTCTTGGGACTCTTCAAAATAGACAAAGACCTTCACCACACCAAGCCAACCTCTCCTTCTAAGCACTCTGCCAGGGCAAAATACCTATCCAGGGGAAAACCCAGTCAAAATTTCTTGCTTGAATAGTTTTTCTTGGGACTCTTCAAAATAGACAAAGACCTTCACCACACCAAGCCAACCTCTCCTTCTTTGATCCAACCTTTGACATAGTAGCAGCACCACTCCGACCCTAGAAACTTCAACTTAGCAGCTTCCAACATTAGCAACAACTTTGACTTTGAAGCCTCTGGCATCAGCAACAACTTTGACTTGGCAACTTCCAACATCAACAACAACTTCGATTTTGACAAGGAGACTTCGATCTCCTAAACTAGCCCACATGAGAGAGAGAGATAGAGATAGGGAGGGAGTCAGAGAGAGAGAGAGATACAAAAACTTTGATTTTGTCCTTCCCTTCCTTCTTGACAAAACTCGAACTCCTTTAAGCCTCCTTATTCACCTTCACACTTTTCCTAGCTTCTAGCTTCCAACATTATATATTGAACTATGTGAGAGAGAGTGAGATGCACCAAATGAAGTCGAATTGCCTTGTACATATAGCCTTCTAATGCGGTTGAATTCCTTCCTTTGAGGCTGACTTGGTGTGGAGGTTACGTAATTCATTTTTGTCTCAAAAAAATTATTTTTATATAATTCAAAATCCTAAGAAGGGTGTCATAAAATTTACAATGACTATATTGACTCTTTATTAATCCTAGGAGTCCACAATGTACTTTGAATAATAAAATTATGACCCAAGCATGAAACCCATGATTTAATAAGTCACTGTAACAATAATAAAAATTCTTTTGACAAATAAATTTTATGAAGACCGAACCTAGTTACATTTTTCAACACTCTCTCTTAACTAGGGAGGTATTCATATGGAAGATCTTAAGCTATATGAACTATGAGGAGTTTAGGCACTTCAATGCCATGGACTAGATTCCTAAACAGGGAAGTCTATCCAAGGTCTTTCAACAGTTTAGGCATTGCAATGCCACAGACTATATTCTTAACTAGGGAAATCTATCCAAGTGGGACTAAGAAGGAATAAAACTTTCAGCCTCTCTAGGTACCACCAGGCTTACTTACTAACCATCAACCCAGGTATCTAGGTGCATATTCAAGGTCTGAGCTCCATGACAAGTTTCATCGCCCCTACTTTAGGAACTAGACATCAAGACAAATTTTCGGCCAGATGTCCTTTGAGGCAATGTCTTACTCCAAAGCCTCAACTTCTTTATTATTTCAATCGGTAACAAATTCTTCTAGATCAAATAAATCAACAATGAATCTTTCCAAATCAAACTAATCGACAACCCTAAGCATGTGAATCATGCTATCAAACCTTCGAGAGATTTACCTATACAAACACAACCCCAATTACTAACAAACTTTCAAATGTCCATAAGAATATACAAACCTCCGAGGTCTCCATAAAACTTGATGTTTCTTCTCAACTTTTCATAGTAAGACTTAGAGCTTTCCAAATGAATATTAATAGTAGATTCCTCAAACATATAACTTCCTTTCCTACTTTTCATGCAACGACATATTCTACAAATAGATTTGGCTTCTTCTTATCTTAGCATCCCTGCAACATGCATTCTCCAATTTCTTCTCTCACTCATGTCCTTCAGTAAAACTTACGACTGTTAGTTTTGGTCTAGTGCATGACGCATGAAGTGGAGAACCATATACATCACTCCCTCTTAATTATGGAGGATCTAATTTTCATCTCAAATCCCACTCAACTTAAGGGACTCGAGATCAGATAATATTTAATTGCTTCCATCCTTCTCATCAGAGTTATCATGACCATCAGTATTCACATCATGCTTATCACATCAACTTTACTTTACAAACATCTTTACCATCTTGAAGATTGTGTACCTCCATAACTTATATAGAAAGTACAACCAAATCTATAGAAGCATGAAGTCAACCATATCAAAATCATGGAAGCATTAAAATTTAAACATCAAATTCTTGGTTTCAAACATGAGACACATACTCTTCGACTTCTTGCTAGGGTTTTTTCATAAACCCTAGACTACTTCATCAATACTTTGATTACTTCATAACAAACTTCATTACATCAAGGGTTTCAATGTTTCTTTCAGAGGTATGACATACCCTACTACATCATATTGAAAACCCTAAAGACAATTTAAACAAATATATATCTACAATATATATAACAACTTCAGAATTCATATGCTAGAATTCTAACTAGGATTTAGTGCGAGATCCTATATTTCATACATGAGCTTTTAACAACCAAAACCAATCACAACTCAATAACAACATGACTAGATTCCCCTAGGGTTTGTTGCAAACCCTATATTTTCTTAAACAATCAAACATAAATCATAACTAAAACTCAGATTTCAACAATCTTACACAAATATCAAATATCACATAGTCATCATATATCAAATATTTGGACTTCTACTAAGGTTTATTTACAAAACCCTATAATTCACAGATAATATAATCCTAGAATATCAAACTCCAACTAAGGCTTAGTTCGAAACCCTAATAATCATTACCATCATCAATTAGGTCAACTCATACATCTAGGATTCCATCAAGCATATCATAACATGTGTTAGTCAAACCCCAAGACACAAATAAAAAACTTTATCAGACTAGAGTTTTGATCAGACAAACACATGTACTAAAGATATGATTTCTAGGACATTATAAAGGTCTTTCTTATAGACCCTACCAAACCCTAATGATCTAGGGTTTCAATACAAAACATACAAGACCTTAAATTATCAATACTTCAAAGTTTTAAGATTTCAGACATCACCATTCAACCCTAATAAAATAGGATTTCCATACCCATACCAAAACCCCAAACATGACATGATCATGGCATCAAAAAATTTTCTTTGACTTAAAAAATAACCCTAAGTAGTTTATGGTTTCACACATAATCATCATACCCTTAAGTTATGGTTTTTCACAAAGATCCTTTCTAGGGTTCCACACGAGTAATCAAAGATATGAGGAGGGAAAATTTATCTAATGATCAATAAACAAATCAAGAATATTTATTATTCATGAGAGCTAGACACAATAATGTTAGTAATATATCTATTGATGGGTTTTCACAGCACATTATATTAGATATCATTGTTAGTGGTGCATTATAGTTTATGAAGTATTAATATCATGAAGAGAGAAAAACTTGTAGTTCTAGACATATGCTTTTTTTTCTTTAAATAAACCTTGTAATTCCAATGATTTGTCTTGTGACTCCTCCTTCCTTGAGTCTTCAACAATTTTTTCCTAAACAAGGAAAATATGAATATAAATGTGATTAGTAATTAATGCAAACAAACTTACATAGGTAAAGAAAATTAAATATAAAAGACAATACAAGGAGTAGGATATTTATCTTTGCAATTTGGTAAGGGCTCCTTCCAACCATCAGGGATAGTAGAACGATATGCAAGGGATATAGTCCCTAAGAGTTCCTAGAAAATAGTTTTTTGACTTCGGGTCTTTCCCTCATTTTCTTCTTTCGTGAAACTTCTTTGGAAAAATTTTCTTGATCCCTGTCCCTTATTTATTGACCCTTTAAACTTCTTGATTTCTTTTTAGACTTCTTCACTTTTCCTTTTACTAGATCCAACACTTTATTCTTTTTGAGGATGAGATCTATCCTCTTCTTCCAAGCATTATAATTGAATTATTCTTCTAATTTGTTATCTTACTTTATTGTGTTAAACATTGTCCTTGAAGATAGTAAGCCTCTTTCCTTATAAGGTCTCCTTAAATGATCCTTTAGTCAACTTCTTGAGCTTCCTTAGATTACTTTCAATATATCCTTAAACTATCTTTTTCCTCCTACTTCATCTTAGCTACATTCTTTAATGATGTTGATCTCAGACCTCTAATAGATTTTTTTTACCCCAATTCCACTTTATATGAGAATATGATTCCTTTGATAGAGTGTGAGGTTATTTACTCTCTTTTTTATATGCTTAGATGCTTCACCTCAAGATGCTTCACTCTTTGTGTGAGGTTGTTTACTCTTTTTCTATATGCTGAAATCGTTGCAGTTGAAAGGAAAATAGGTTTCTCTTTGTTTCTGTGTTGACACTGATCCAATCGCATTGAAAGTGACGATTGTCTTCTTGCAAGGAATTTTTTTCATGAAATTGGCAACCCCTACAAATGAGAGCACAATGTGGATAGATCAACAAACAAAAATAAAATTTACTCACACAAAGCAATATATCAAACACTTTTTTACACTATCTATTTACATAAAAATAATCTCAAGGCTTTCTTACATTTTCCTAGCCTTGCTATAAAGGAGATAAGCTATTACCTATTCTACTCTGATACCATATTATAAAAAATAGAACAGAGAGCGATTTTGCACAACACAAATCTTATACTATAATATTATTTATTTCAAAAATTACATCTATAGGAAATTACGAACTGACTTCGACACCTCTAGATAATAACTCCAACTCATTACATAAGAATTGACAGTTTCTAGAATGATGCGTAGGGACTCACAATGACAACTAAGCATGACATGGAAGCATTACTTCCAACAAATAATTGCACCTTTAACCTTCCACATCCAAAAGAGATATTGACAAGTGATATAACAAAACAAATAAGACTCGTTGAATATTGTTAAATTGCTAATGCCTACATTAAGAATAGATATGAGCATATATTATTATTTCGTCTACTCAAAACCATTGACTTTTATATTGAAAAAGTTAAATCAAAATATTTTCCTTAAAATAGATATTGAAATATTCTTTTATAATAATATTATTAAGTTTGTCATTATTAATATTTTTGATGTTTTTTTTCATTACCTGTAATATCAATATAAAAGAATTTTAAAGTTAATATAAAATTATTTTTAATTAAAGTAAATATTAACACCTTTTTATTTTCGCGACCTCACATAAATTATTATTATTAATTATAAAAAATAAAGTATTATCTCTATTTTATTATGAAATTATCCATGTTAAAAAAAATTTATAGGCACAATTTAACTATTTTAATGTTTTTGATGATTTTCATAAAAACCAGATGATACAATTTTTTTTGTTAGATTGTAATTTTTCATTATTTAAATTACATTTTTAAATATATAATTCAATTTAATTTCCCAAAAATCTTAAAAGCATTAAAATCATATACATTACACACTTTAAAAATATATCAAAAAAAATAAAATATAAAAAATTAAACTATACTTTATTAATACAATAAGAACTTTTGACTTTATATTTATACAAAAAGTGAATTAAAATAATTAGTAAAAATAAAATAATTTTTTTATAACTGGTATCGAATTTGATATATATAATATATATATCTATATATATATATATAGATATATATTATATATATATATATATTAATATATATAAAGCTCCATTTCATCCCATCCCCACAACCATCCCCACAATGAATTGTTAACCGCTTAAATTGAATCGTCTAATTACGCCGTAAGGCGTTTCCCTCTGAAATCAACTTCCTCTTTGCCTACCTGTCATTTTGTGCACCACACCATTAGATGTTAGACGATTAAACAAATTTCCAGCCTTAGATCAATGGCAAGGGGAAGAGACACGGGGAAGGGGAATGGAAACGGAACAGGCATTTTAAAGAGAAAGAGGAGATGAAGGCTATAATTGACGAAATGGGTATCAGATCTGCCCATGCTCAGAGGCTGAAAGCCCCAGTTACAAACTACAAGAGACTTCTTTCCAGTTCCCACCAGCTTTATCTGTTGACAGTACCCCACAATTCCCAGCCGTATATCGTTACTGTGAAGGGACTCTTGAAGACCGGCGTCAAGAACCTGTATATATGGAGGCAAAACGATCAGTATTCGCAGATTTCTCCCATATGCTTTCTGGACTTTTATGTTCATGAATCTTTTCAGAGGTCAGCAACATACCTATTGCATTTTTTTTGGGTAACATAATAAATATATTTGTATTTGTTTACATATATGTGTAATTGTATAGCGTCTTGCTTGTATATGTCATGAGACTCTTACTGTTGTGCAGGACTGGGATAGGAAAACTGCTTTTTGAAGAAATGCTGGACAATGAGAGTAAACTGCCGCATCAGCTAGGGTATGCTTCTTTTTTTCTTGATTAATCCAAATAAAAATGGATGCATTGAGTCAAGCATTAAAATGAAGGTATTGGGTCAAGCAAGATCTCAATTTATGTTTTTCAAGAACCTGTCAAGCAAGATCTTTGAGAAACCTTCTAAGCCACGGTGAATGTCTAATAAGCACGGATGTGAAAATTGGTTACCTAATAAGCATCCTGTTAAAATTAACTCTGACCATGACCACTTCATAATCTTTTAGAAGCTTTGTAAACCATAGTGAAAATGTAAGTAAAATATAGCGAGAATGTGAATGCCTCAATAACACACTGCAAATACAAGTTCCTGATAAATATGCAGTAAAATTGACCCTAACCAGCGACCTTGGCCATGTAAGAATCTTCTTTTTTAGTTCACCAAATTAAACCTAGAGATAAACCCATTAAAATAAATCTTGATTACGACGTATGGGATTTATATCCTATTTGGTCTATTAGGTCACACAGGGGTATAACCACTATAGTTGATCAGTGTTGCCACTTGCGTTTTTGATGTCCCTCTTATGTGATGTTGTGATGCTTTCCTTTAAAACGAGAATCCTTCTATGTGATGTTATAATGCTTTCCTTTAAAACGAGAATCAATTATAGGACTATTCATCAATTCAGATATGCGTATTGACGATTCATCAATTCAGATATGCCTATCACTGTTGTCCGTCTCAGTACCAACTTAGAGCAATTGTATAGGTTCCTGAAAGCTGTTTTGTTTGTTATAAACTACTCGAATTCTTTATAATCTTATTTTTCTGATGACTTGGCTTCAGCCTCACGATTTTGTCCATACGTGACCTCCGGCGTTTTGTTGGCCATGGTTTTTCATATCCTAACGTCGTTTCATATTCAAACATTTATTTTATTGTCTTTGTATATAAATATTTACATTAATTTTATTTTTATTTTAGCGTTATCCGTTTTGACTGAAAATACAAATACGAGAGAGCAACATGTATTAAAAAGATAAATATGAGATCGCTTATCGGTGGGGGAAAGCCTACCGAATACATTTTTATTAAAAATTCTAATAGAAACCCATTGCGAAGGGGTAATACAAGATTCCAACATGACACAAACCATTCAGATCTCCAGGGTTGCTGCTGCTGTAGCTACGCCCTCAAACTTTTCAGGTATATAGAATTCAATCAACTCGTAAGTTGACGGGTTTAGGAGACAACACACCTGACGACGAGAACTGTTACAACGTTTACTCAGAAAAATATGGCCGCGCCACTCTGCGCTACACCCAGAACCACAAAATTTTGTGGGAATAACAGTTTCGACAACCCAATCATTTTCCTCTGCAACATATTTCATTAACTGTCGTTCATTGAAGGTATACAGCTGCCCAAAAGCAACTAAGGAGGACGTGAACGATGACCCGAATCTCCACATATCATCCACTCGTCTCCACACGCCCGTCTTTGGATCATAAATCTCTGCACTGTTTCCATAGCCGAATACAAAGAATTTATCTCCCAGAAAAACTCCATGACAGCTGCCTACTTCTTGGGTCATTGGAGGCAAATTTTCCCACTTATCTTCTTCCACATTGTAAGTCTCTGCTGCTGCGAACAAATGATGTTGGTCGTTTCTCCCACCTGCAACGTAGATGAGTCCATTGGAGGAAGACACAGAGCAGGCGAAGCCGATCCTCAGTGTGGGCATGTCGGTTCCACGGCGCCATTTGGCAGACACGAAATCGAAAATATAAACTCTGTTCATGGTTTCCAAGTTTGCTGGATGTCGTCCGCCCATGAGAACCAGCTTCCCATTCACACAGATGCACTTACAAAATAATGGAACTCCAATAGGGAAGTCCGGAATACCGGGTAACATTGTCCAGGTGTGCGTGGCAGGGTCCAATACTATTACTCTGCAGGTACGTGGAGGGATATATGTGCGCCGCTTATATTTAATCCGTGGGTTTCGAAGCCTGAAATACTGAATCATACAGATCAACTGCTCGCTTGTTCCAGAGGTCAGTCGCTCCTTATAAAACCCTGGGCTACCCACTATAGCTTTCCATTTTCTGCAGACGGCTTTGAGCTTGGAGTGCGATTTATATGGAACTCTGAGCAAGCATCGTTGAATGATGTGATTGGGAAGATTAGGAATAGTTCCGTCCCGTCTCAGCTGTGCCAATCTCTTTGACCTACGTAGCATTC
Organism: Pinus taeda; assembly: GCA_000404065.3. Classification (NCBI taxonomy): domain Eukaryota; kingdom Viridiplantae; phylum Streptophyta; class Pinopsida; order Pinales; family Pinaceae; genus Pinus; species Pinus taeda. The sequence continues at coordinate 65,221 of APFE030337557.1, read as the reverse complement.
TATTGGATTTTACCTGAAACGAAACAAAATATCAAGATTCGTCATTAACAAAAAATTGTTCACAAACTGGACTATCAGAATTTGCAAACAGAATTTGTTAACAAAATGTTTACAATATCAATGCATTATCAGAATTTGCAAACAGAATAATAATGAAGTATTTGTGTTACCATGTTGTTCGTCCGGTTCAATGATGTGCAGAATGCCTTGGAGAATTATGAACCGCTTGGAAAAGGAGGAGGGCTAATAACTTAATATACAGAGAAAACCAGAACCGAAACTTACAAATTCAAGAAGGGCTAATAACTTAATATACATAAAGAAAACCAGAACGGAAACTTGCACATTCATTTCGCTTTTATGAAGAAGTGAACGTTAAAGAATGTGACGTGGGAAGGGGCTTTGACATAGTCCACAAGCTGAACGTAGCATCAATAAACGTAATAACAAACGTGAACGTCCAAATGTCATTCATCTAAATTGAATTGCTATGAAATGCTTGAAGGGACTCTTACAACTCATAAATATGTGAAGAGTGGGAAGGGCTTTGACTTAATTAATTTTGTTTTCCGGCCGACTAATATTAAACGGCGTTGTCAACCAAAGTTTTAATTAATTTTGTTTTCTTCTCAACTAATACCAAACGGCTTTGTCTGCCGAAGTCTCAAATTCGCTGGAAATTTGTGGAATCTGGTTTAAAAATTTTCAAAAAATCAGAATGCTGAGTATTTGAATCATTTTATTTTATATTGGAAATGGATTCAGCACCATTAAAAATTTTCGAGACACTTAAATCTTGAAATTTGAAAACTATAATCTAGATTTTCAAAAAATTCTGCCAGATTTTTATCATAATCGGCTGGAATTTTCATTATTTTCCAGACTAATTTATGGACTCGAGGGGTAATTAAAATTCCAAAAAAACAATTGATTTGATATATTTTGAAACTTAATTCAAATTTAAAATTTTATTATTATAGGTTAATTCTGATGGTGTCGTCTAAGGAGGCTAAGGAATTGCCAAGACGATCAAAAGTGGCCGGGCAAAAAACTTTCAAAAATTCTTGTAGAGGTAGTGTTCGAATCATGTTTCTGATGGTGGGAATAGATTCAGCACCATCAATAACTTCAAGTACACCTAAAATTATGAATTTTAACAGCTTTTGATTATATTTACGAAAATCCCTACAAAATTTTAACAGATTTCAAAATATGACCCAAATTTCCATAACTTTCAGAGCAAAAAACATAATTTTTAGAGTATGCCAATTTAAATTAAGTTTTATAGTAAATAAAATTTTAATACCTTTCAACTTTTTAATCATATAAGTTGATTGGGTTAAATTATAATATCATTAAAATTCTCAACATTTGAAAAATATAAATATTTAAAAATATAATTTAAGTGTAAATATGATTTATAATAATAATAATAATAATTAATTTAAAATTACAATTAAGTTATATATTTAATTAGTGTTTTAATTTTCTTATGTGAAATAAAAGGATCTAATTTGAATAGTAATTTGATTATTAAAGTTTATGAAAGCGTATATTAATTAGAAAATATTGAAAAAAGTGTACACATTTTAAACTTTCCTTTTAGAAAAAAGTGCATTAAAAATGTATTTCTTTATTAATTTGAATCTACTATATTTATTAGTTCTATATATAGTTAATGTCATGATTATATATAATTACATTAATATTTGGTTAACACCATAATCATAAATTATTGCATTAATATTTTGTTAACATTATAGTCGCATGAAACTACTGCTATTTTTGGAATTATTTCCCTCCATTTCACATTTCCCATGAATTTATGAATATAAATAAAACATCTCTAATGCGATCGGATTAAAATATTATATTTACGCCGTAAGGCGTTTCCCTCTGAAATCAACTTCCCTCCTTGCCTACCTGTCATTTTGTGCACCACACAATTAGATGTTAGACGATTAAACAAATTTCCACCGTTAGATCAATGGCAAGGGGAAGAGACACGGGGGGAATGGAAACGAAACAGGCATTTTAAAGAGAAAGAGGAGATGAAGGCTATAATTGACGAAATGGGTATCAGATCTGCCCATGCTCAGAGGCTGAAAGCCCCAGTTACAAACTACAAGAGACTTCTTTCTAGTTCCCACCAGCTTTATCTGTTGACAGTACCCCATGATTCCCAGCCGGATACCATTACTATGAAGGGACTCTTGAAGACCGGCGTCAAGAACCTGTATATATGGAGGCAAAATGATCAGTATTCGCAGATTTCTCCCATATGCGTTCTAGACTTTTATGTTCATGAATCTTTTCAAAGGTCAGCAATAGACCTATTGCATTTTTTTGGGGTAACATAATAAATATGTATGTAGTTGTTTACATATATGTGTAATTGTATACCGTCTTGCTTGTATATGTCATGAGACTCTTACTGTTGTGCAGGACTGGGATAGGAAAACTGCTTTTTGAAGCAATGCTGGACAATGAGAGTAAAATGCCGCATCAGCTAGGGTATGCTTCTCTTTTTCTTGATTAATCCAGATAAAAATGGATGCATTGAGTCAAGCATTAAAATGAAGGTATTGGGTCAAGCAAGATCTCAATTTATGTTTTTCAAGAACCTCTCAAGCAAGATATCTGAGAAACCTTCTAAGCCACGGTGAATGTCTAATAAGCACGGATGTGAAAATTGGTTGCCTAATAAGCATCCTGTTAAAATTAGCTCTGACCATGACCACTTCATAATCTTTTAGAAGCTTTGTAAGCCATAGTGAAAATGTAAGTAAAATATAGCGAGAATGTGAATGCCTAAATAAACACACTGCAAATACAAGTTCCTGATAAATATGCAGTAAAATTGACCCTAACCAGGGACCTTGGCCATGTAAGAATCTTCTTTTTTAGTTCACCAAATTAAACCTAGATATAAACCCATTAAATAAATCTTGATTACGACGTATGGGATTTATATCCTATTTGGTCTATTAGGTCACACAGGGGTATAACCACTATAGTTGATCAGTTTTGCCACTTGCGTTTTTTATTTCCCTCTTATGTGATGTTGTGATGATTTCCTTTAAAACTAGAATCCTTCTATGTGATGTTATAATGCTTTCCTTTAAAACAAGAATCAATTATAGGACTATTCATCAATTCAGATATGCCTATTGACGATTCATCAATTCAGATATGCCTATCACTGTTTTCCGTCTCAGTACCAACTTAGAGCAATTGTATAGGTTCCTGAAAGCTGTTGTGTTTGTTATAAACTACTCGAATTCTTTATAATCTTATTTTTCTGATGAATTGGCTTCAGCCTCACGATTTTGTCCATACGTGACCTCCGGCGTTTTGTTGGCCATGGTTTTTCATATCCTAACGTCGTTTCATATTCAAACATTTATTTTATTGTCTTTGTATATAAATATTTACATTAATTACGCAGTAAGGCGTTTCCCTTTGAAATCAACTTCCCGCATTTCCTACCTCTCATTTTGTGCACCACGCGATTAGATGTTAGACGATTAAACAAATTTCAAGCGTTAGATCAATGGCAAGGGGAAGAGACACGAGCGGAATGGAAACGGGACAGGCATTTTATGTTATGGCATTCGAGCCGTGGAGTTCATTCCACATGGGATTCGCTGGAAACATGGATATAGAACCCGGAAGATGTCTGACAATAGACGGTAAGAAATGGCATTGCTCACTCAAGGATTAGAGCCTGCAAACTCATCTATGTTATCAGTGATAAACGTTGGAGTTCGGCATTTGACTGATTCGGGAAAAAAAAGCCCGAATTATCATTACAGAGAGTCGAGGAACAGCCAAAGCGGTTGCAGGGTCAGCGTAACAGGCAAGTCAAATATTGGATGTGAGGCAAGTGTCTCGATTGTTGAGAATATAATGTCTTTGTGGGTGCAATGTGGATTTGGGGATGGAGCATGTAAAATTAGGGTTTCCCTCTTCCATGACCTTGCCCTGCCATGGAGTATTGGCATTAGTTTTTGGTATCAGAGTGTGGATTATAGATATGTGAGGAATGATTTCTTGTAAATCTATGTGTATTTTTTACTTGTTGAAAAGCATCAAGTCGTTGTGTGGCATAGTTGAAATCGGCTGAGAATTTTCTGTACTACACATTGGAAATTGCAGCCATTGAATGTTGTTGGAGGAACATATTGCTATTGGAGGAGACATTGTTTACTGTGAATAGAACAAAGTTTCTGTGGAATGGATGGAAGGAATCAATCTACATTAAATTCACTAGTAGAGAATGGGGATCTGGTTCGAAGTTGGCAAAGGATAATCTCACAAATTTTCATTGACCAGAACTTAAAACAGAGACATTGATTCAAAAATATATCTTCACAGTTTTTGATAGAGGTACGTTTGGTGTTCTTATGCTATCTAATATTAAGGTTGTTTTCAGAGATTAGGCTTTCACCTTAGGCTTTCAGAGATTAGGCCTTCACCTGTGTAAGGGGCATTTAGGAACATGAAAAGAACTAAAAGAATTTTTCTCTGCTGTTTTAATTTTCAGTTGTAGATATGCCATCTCTTCATGGATTTTGTGATTGATGGTATCAGGTTATAGATAGTTTGTGTGCTATGGTGGGTACATGTTTTCACAGTCGCATTCTCCTCTGTAGATTGTTGGATGAATTTGCTATTGCATATGTTACGGATTGAATCTTCTTGTTTGGGCTTTTGGACGAGTTTATAATATTTATCTGATGTGTAATGAGTTTTGAACCCTAACACCCAACTTAATATAATACAGTAACCTATTTTAGCATGCCCCCCAACTCAGCATTAACACAATACAATAATTCATTTTAACATGGATCCCCAACTCTGTATTAATAGGGGTAACGTCGGGGTTCCAAGTTTGCATCAACATGATACAATAACCCACTATAAAATGGGAAGGGCTGGAAATTTGATCACTTGCCTTCATCTATATATGGCTTAAGCTGAATCATATATTGTTTGTTGTATATTAAGCACAGTACATGTTCTCACCCCAGTTTGGGCATAAGAAAAGACAATTTTAAACCTTGTAGATATGAGGAGGCCCTGAAGTTTGGCAGGCTCAAGATCTTACATATATCAGGGTCCCAACTAGATAGATATGGGAGATTGTGTAATTTGTTCCCTTATAAAATATTTTTAGAAAATGTAAACGTGATACCTTTCATTTTGAGTTGTAAAATTTGTAGATTCCTGATATTTAGTTATGTGAGACATGATTATACACAACTTACAATAGATATTGATGTCAGACGAAAAGTAGTTGTGTTTTCTCCCCATGCAAATTTAGTTGCGTTTTCTCCCATGCAAATTTTTAATTTTTTTCATGTTCTCTATTAATTATTTTTCAATTCTGGTTCAAAATTGGGTTGGATGAATGAAAATTAAAACGGAAAATGTGTTCCAGCATGAAATTTTACTTGTTTTCTTGAAGGATTTGATGTATAACCTGGAGTGGTTTTTTCCCACTGATATTTGCTTGGACATATTTTTTTGATTCATTGCTATATTTCTGACTGTTTGATTAAACCATTTAATATTGCAATTTATGATATCTTTGTTTCATAGAAATCTTTAATCTTGTGGCTCAGGAGTAGCTGTAGTTTTCATTGATTTTGATTTATTGCCATATTTCTGATTGTTTGATTAAACCATTTACTATTGCAATTTCTGATATCTTTGTTTCATAGAAATGTTTAATCTTGTGGGTCGGGAGTAGCTGTAGTTTTCATTGATTTAAACATTGAAAGCATAGTTCTGTAGTGCTTTTATAATATTCCATTTGGTAAGGGTTAGTTTAATCCAGACAAATCTTTTATGTTTTGGTGTTTTTTTGTTATATTTTTTTGTTTAATTCATTGAAATTTAATAAGAAAGAGTTAGAATCACAAGTTTGAGTTGTAAAATCTACATAATCTAAATCTGTATAATCCAGATGTGTGAGTAGAAGGAATTTTCATAGTACTAATATATTTATCTATTCAAAAAAGTATTTTAAATAATACAATCATAATCTTATCGAAAATTATAACCCCAAATAAAAAAATCCAAAACACAAAATAATTAAATTGCACTTAATTAAAATGATTTTCAAACCTGTGTACAATGTTAACAGAGTTAGGGATTGTTCCTTAATCTCATTTTTGAAGGAAAAAGGTCTTTAAACCTTTGTGCAATGTTAACACAATTCAGTTTTGTAGATCTTGATTCCTTAGGCCTCTATGTCAAAGTAAATTTGTCTGTAGTGTAAACAAAGAAGGCTCATATATAGGGTCATTTTATATATAGGGATTATCCACTACACTTCATGCCTTCGCAAACCAACCCTTCCTGCTAGCTGTAGTACTAGTACGAGTCTTGAGAATGATCTGTCACGTATGAGATGTTGTCCTCTGACAGCAGAATCAATGTAAACAGGGTTTTTATGGTATGCAAAATGATACAGGAGTCTCACTGGTTCACGGGCAATCCTCACAACCAAAAACAAAATTTGTTTCGAGTTAAGATATTGATAGATTCTTCACTGATCTTAACTGAGCTCAGAATTTATGTTGTGATCAGGATTGAGTTATAGAGATCGTACCCTGTTTAGAATTCTGGTTTTGTAAAACACTTCGAGGGCTTGCATCACATTTTGAATTGGATTACATTCTGTCAACAATTGTGATTTGTAAACTTTACTGTTCGGTTGACAATTCACATGTTTGATAATCATTACCATGGAGGAAGATAAATGGTCCAGGATTCATGCCGGGACCTCTCAAGGGAATAATATCAACTCCAACACTTTGTATTACTGAATAGTCACTAGACTCTGATAACCATTACCTTGGAAAAAGAGAACAATCTAGGATTCATGTTGGGACCTCACAAAGGAATAAGTCATTGAAGTGGAGGTTGGATTCACATTCACCGCATGGTACCTTCGTAAATAATGCTTAAGTTAATTTGGGCTGCCAGGATTTGTAATACATTTTTATTTGGGAATTGAAATGGGTCAACATGGAATCAAAGTCTGAATCACTGATTCACATTTGTTGGAGAATGATAATATAGAAGTCAAACTGCCAACCACACACTGGAAGCTCATAAATAGCATCGAATGGTGTTTTGTCTGGAGGATTAATAGAAGTCAAACTTGCCAACCAACACTGGAAGCTCATGTATTGCATCAAAGGTGGCTTATTTAACTGTTGAATGCCTTCTTAACGTTCCAAAGTTTTCTACAGTTTCAATAGTTCCTAAAGTATAGTTTGGCATAAATTAGAAAGGAAACATGTCTTACTGGCTCTTGGGCATATGTTGTGTAGTGGCATTATGGCATCGTCTGTGTTGTTCAAGTTTTTGCTGTGTAAATAATTGACTTGCTTCCAGATTTTTTGTGCACTGACTATTGCAGCCTATAGATGCATCATAAAACAAGTTACAACAAATGTAAAGTAGAAGAGTGTTTTGCCTTCACACAGCTGCTATGTAAACATCGAGCCAAAAGACCATGCCAAGCCCTAGACATCCATACAAGTTGAAAAGAAATAGGGCTTTTTGATAACACAGTCACATTAAAGATGAAGGAAAAAATACTACCATATATTTCTAGATTTTTAGTCAATACATGGTAATATAAAATTCAGGCTTCAACAAATAATTTGGGTCTTGGATCTTCAGACAATACACTCTAAGCTTATTTATCCAACTTCCTTTTTTTCTTGAATCAGGTGGCAATAACACTAAGCTACATTGAGTTAACAACAACAAAATTTTACATGGAATAACACACATTCCAAGTTAGCCTAAGGCCTTGTGCAGCAATTATCCCCGAATTACCCCTTTCTAACAAGAAGCAAACAAATAATCATGTTTATCAAGGATAGCAAATGTAGGAAATACATCAACTAAAACATGCAAGATAAATATAATGAATGTTAGATTTTTTGTTAATCTTCACATATCCTCTGGACCTACATCTCCTAGAAAGCAAGGTTTTGTCTTACTATCTATGTAAGGATAGCTGAATAGTACTTTAGGAAGGTTAACTGGCCCTTGCTTTATGAATAGCCATTTAGGAAGAAAAAATCATTTTAGCCTTTATCTACAGAGAAGTATTGAATACATTTAATTAAATATTAAAAAAATATATAATGAGGCAACAAAAATTGTCACAAAAAAAACAGACAGAGGAGAATGCAACAGAGAAGACAGCATGATAATTAGGCAACAACTTGAATAGATAAATTGTAGTCACACTCTGTAAGTGTGGGAGAATTCCAGATAATATAAGGTTGACTCATGCATTTTATTTCCAAAGCACTGCAATTCTCTATCATATATTTTACTCTCTAATATTTGTCCACTGTGAATACATCATTCTTTCTGCTAAAATTAAAATATTTCAGTGGATGGTATGTCTTTTATTTGTTGTACATTCATGTCTTAATTAATAAATTTGATTCCAATTGCTAAGCACTCTAGTGTTGCGAACACAAGCTCAATATCTCTCTTTGATCATTGGAATTTTTTCCAATATTTGATACCAAAGCTAATGGTCTGTTCATAAGGAAGGCCAGACTTTAATTTTCAGGTTGGTTACCTATTTGAAAAAGAACAAGCAATACAACAAACACCCATGCAAATTAGAAGTCTCAAAGTACACCAAGACCATGGCTGTAGCTAGCTTGACTTTCTTCTTTGTCTAGAACATATCTGGTTGTAAAATTTAATAGCATGGGATTTCATCTGGAAGCTCCAAATGGGAATTCCATTATTGAACAAGATCATTTAGCATTCTGGAAGAAGATGAAGTCAAACATACCATATGAACTACTAGAATCAACAAATGGGAAACTAATAATCACAGGACTCTTACTTGTAGCATTTTGAGCATTAATGATCAAATGTCTCACATCAGCAGTGCCAAAACACCAAAAGAAAATTGGGGCACACGTGTGTGAAAATAAAGCTATAATTGTGAGATTTGTCTGAGGGAACTTCACCAAATAAAGAGGAGGCTCCCAATATGTAGCCAAACACAACAATCAATTGAAATTCAAGTTGTTTAACATTTATGAATATCAAGCTGTCATCCTAAGATATAGCTGAGGAAGTTTTCACAAATAAAGATGACAACATAAGATGTGGCCAACAATATCAATCACTTCAAAAAATTGTTAGAGATGCTAGCACCTATTAAGGCACCAATTCAAAATGTACATGTAGTCATCGCCTTGCTTGCATTACTAGCCTAATCTTATGACAATTTGGTCACTTCATTTGACATAGAGCCCAGATCGTCATAATAATGCAAGAGAAGACATGAAAGAAATATTCAAGGTTGATAACAAAAACCACAGTTTTCTTTTAGCAAGTAGGAACAAGAAGTTCGAGAAAAAGGTTGTTGATCTGACACGAAAATGAGATTCACTTGCAATTATATTTTTTGTTGCTAAAATAGCCAGGTATAATTCATTTATTGCAGAAAGCAATGGCACCACACCAAAGGAGCATTGGAAAATGTTTTCAGTGGAAAAGGAGGATAAAACAAATGTGGCAACATACTTCAGGTAGTCTGAGCCTACTACTTACATCAATGCACCTCCACCGGTTGGTGCCCTTGCATTTTTCCATGGTCATCCTTCCTAGCAAGCATGTGAAAATTAATGTGCACCAAATTCCTCTCACAGAATTGAATATATTTGTACTCAAAATCTCACCCCAATGAAAAGCCCAAATAAACTATGCACCTGGCAAAGTGCACAGGCAGGCACAGTGGATGTAGGAAGCTTGCAATGGTGGTGGTTTAGGATTATCTGATTTTCATGGCCTCCATGGCTAAGTGGGTACTACACAATCAAGCACACTGGATGCAGGAGCTTGAGTTTGCAATTGTAATGGCAGTGGTTTATTGTATTTTTTTCAGCTAAAAAAATTGTGTTTGGAGCAGTTTTCAGATATATATAATTTTGCGTGAGATTGGACCGCGTTTGGAGCAATTTTCAGATATATATAATTTTGTTTGGGATTAGACCTCCGTACTTAACTATTAACCATTAAACCGCGTCTTAAAAACTATTGAAGATGTCTGAATGGCTAAGTGGTTCGTTATAAATCTGGTAACTTATTACGATGCAATGGGAAAACACCTTCAGCGTCGCTCGAACTTGTGCACAAATGGAGACCTTGAATGTATCTGTTTCGCCAGACGCTGGGAGCTGCCAATGCAGACAATTTATAGCAGCACGGGGTGGGATTCGTATGCATGGGCCTTCCGGGCGCCCGCCAAAATGGTGGATGTCATTGTTCACAAAGTATAATTTACCTTACGCCTAGGGCACAACCTGCCTGGATTCAGCACCACGAGCGAAACTACGAGGTGAGCAAGCACCGTGAACAGGATAAATAAATGCTTGAGAGGACCTGTTCCGGTTGTGCGAATGGAGAAAATGAATGTTTGGCGTGAGGGATCGTTTGAAATTGCGCAGGTGTTGGTTGCCAGCACAGCGGGTGCCAGCTCGGAGGTGGTGGGGCAAAGAAGCGTTAATTAGTGTTATATGTTATCGATTGCTTTACATAGTGTTATATGTTATCGATTGCTTTACATAGTATTATATGTTATCTATTGCCTTACGGCGTTTTCTTTGCAACGTCTGGTGCAAATGCTAGTTTTAGACATACCATTCTCATGTTTAACCCTATGAAACTGGATGAATTTTGTGTTTAGACAACTCATTTAGAGGTAAGAGGAAAAATTGTTTCTGAGAAACTAGTGAGAGTTCCTTTGAGTCTAGAGAAAAAGAAAAAGGTAAGTTCAAAGGAAAGGGGAAGACGAGTGTGGCCATGAATATGGAGAAAGACAAACTCACATGTAAACATTGTTCCAAAGATGGACATGATGAAGATCATTGTCGGAAACTTCATCTAGAAATGAGACCCAAAAATTTAAGAAAAAGGAGAAGGAGAAGAGAGCTGCAACTACACTACATGATTTAGGATCAGATATTGGAGATGAAACAAAGATCACAGCCATGGGTTTGAAACGTAAGGACATTGCAAGTACTAGTTCTTCAAATTTTCTCAATGAAACTCAAGATGAAAAAACAAGAATAGAGATTTTCCATATTAGAGTTGTTTCAAAACATACTAAGATAGATACACTATCTGATAGTGGTTCACAAGCAAATATTATCTTAGAAGACATTGTCAATAAGTTGAATCTAGAAACCATTCCTCATCCTAAACCATATCCTTTAGGTTTGGTATGTGAGAATGCAAAATTGTAGGTGACCAAGAAATGAATACTTCGATTTGCAATCATTGCAAACTCCCTAGATGATGTAGAGCTTGATGTAATTCCAATTGATATATGTGGTATTGTTTTGGGAAGTCCATATCTATATGATAGGAGAGCCATTTTTCATCGCCATGAAAACAAATATCATTTTTTAAATAATGGGATTGATTACTTTTTTAGAGAACATAGCAATAAGTTAAATGCATCTCTTGTAAATGCGAGACAAATGAAAATAATTGTTAATACTAGTCATAATTTTGCATTGTTAATTTTTTAACATGAAGATGTTGATGAATGTAAAACCTTTCATCGATATGAATAAAATGTAAAATTTTATTTCATAGATAGTGCTAATTCAATTGATAAGATGTTTTAGGAGTCTAACATGTTCCTCCTAAAGGTGGTAAAGAAAATGAAGTAAATTTGCAGCAACATGCATCATTGTTGAACATTGGTGTAAACAAGATGCCAATGTTAGAGAGTGGAAGATTCAGAGAGAAAATGAAAAAGCAATTTGAAAAAGAGGAAATTGGTTCCAAAACTTATTCTTGTGGTTTTCAGAATGTGTTGTCTTTGAAAAGGGATGGTGCATTGTGATGGTGATCACATTGGTCAAGAGTCAAGCCAAGTATAAGGCTAGACATGGTAAACATCGTCATGGTGACAGTGTTCGAGCTGGGAATAATTTGAGATTGTTTAAGTTTCATTGGATTGGAGATCAAGGAGGGAATGTGTTTATTTCTTTAAAATCAATTTGTTGTTCTCCATATTCTGGAAATTGCAGCAAGATGTCATCTATGACAGCAAGACAAGGACTCCAAAATTAGGGAAAATGATGTATTTTCAAGAAAGGCTCAAAATGTCAAATTCAAGAAAATTTCAGTGGATTGAGACTTGAAGGGTGAGGGAGTTGTACCCTCATATATTTGTTCATTGATAAAGACATTTTGGAGGTTCAAAATCTTCCAATAAGGAGGAGTGATCTAGTGGACCAAAATAATGCTCAAACTTGAAAGTGTGCAATAGAGCTCAAAACCTATATGGTTGGATAGATCTTGGTGATTTGAATCGAAAGCAACTCATTTCACTCAAATACGATATCACATTCTCCCATAAAAATGTTCTGATAGTTTTGGTAAACAACTATTAAAATTGGAATTTGAGTTGTAGGGATGCCCAACCAACAACTCGTATTGCTAACTAGACCATGACTGGGTAGGTAATTGGATCTCCGCTACCCAATGGTTGGTTGACAATGTGGTGTAGTAGTGTGATTGGTTGATAACATGGCATCTTTTAATTGGCTTGTGGTTTGGTGAAGTAGTCAATGTATGAGTGCCACGTGAGCAAACCAAGGGTTTCCATATGGCTCCTCGAGGTGGAAAAAATTTGGGTAAGGGTCGAAAACAACCCCCGAGAATTGAACTTGTGACCTCGTTCAAACTAACCAAAGCATGCACCAACATGCCACGATTGTTACTCATTATACAATGTAAATAAAACTATATAAAAGCTTTAGTTATGGCACATTTTCGAGGGAGGGATGCGTTAAGCCCTAGCCCTTGGCCACCCCTATGCCATAGGACTGGAGTGGGGAAGAGAGTGCAAGGGCCTAGGCCTACCCACAATTGAGGTCACAACCCAAGAAATACACAAAAATGAGCATCAAGGTTGGAAGGTCAGCCCATGGGGGCCAGCTCCAGATCACACGACCCATACTGTGCCCAGCGTGGGAGAAAAGGGTCCTAGCTGGAGGGAGCCAGCCCATGGTTATATTGACCACCACGTTCCCAGAAGTGTGCACCAGTGAAGGAGGCTAAATAACAACCCCAAAACTTGGCCCCCTATGTGATCATATAGATGCCACATGATCAAAATTTTCGAGACTATGGAAGCCCTTAGCTATCCTATATCTTTTCCTGGCAAGAGGGAATAGTGCCAGGTTTTTGTGCTGATTCCATAATTGGGGCACTCGAGCCAGGTTGAGGCTAAATTGTACGATGATTAACTGTAAAACTTGGGAAAAGAGAGAAAGAAGCATAAATTTCTCATTTTTTGACGAAATGAGGTGCAGAAAGAATCAAAACAGGGGTTTTTTACTTTTTTGGAGCCATTGGAGCTATTGTTTCAGCATTAGGAGTACTGTAAATTAATGTAAACACATGTTTTTGAGCATAATGGAAGAGGCCCAACATTGGAAGCTGGATGAGTAGATGTAGCACAAGAGAGGGGTGAACTCCATTACCATTTGTTGTCTTCTATTTGTTGTTATGGTATCGATGGATTCTTTATTTTCTGCAAATATGAGTTTTAAAGCATGATAATGTGTCAAGGAAATTTACATAAGTGTTTAAAACTTTGATCATTACACTTGCAGATTGTTAAGAAATATTCAAGTTTCGCATATAGATCAGGGAACTACAAAAAGTAAATATTGTTCAAGCATAAGGGTTTGTTATAAAGGGTTAGGAGCCTCTTGTTTGCAAGTTACAAAAATCCCTATATGGATTGAAATAGACACCAATATATTGGTATGTAAAGATTGATTTTCTTTCTTCAAAAAGGTTTTATAAAAACAATAAATGACCCTAATCAGTATATCAAGTCAGATTGAATGGGATATGTTATTATGAATTCCCTATATGTTAATGATATTATTATAATACACAATGCTTCCATGTTAATTGATGAATTTAAAGGATATAATTCATAGGAGTTTGAAATGAAAGACCTTTGTGAATTACATTATTCATTAGGTCTTGTGTTATGAAACTACATCACAAAACATAAGAACAGATAGATCAACCACTTGAAAAGTAGCCTCTTCGAGGTGGTAACCTTCCTTACATCACATAAATGAACAATTCTTCGATGACAGAAATGACAAGACGTCCTTGGTTTATATAGGAGTCTAAGGGGTCACAATATAATTAGGGCCTACATATTAATAATAATGTAAGGGCACAACAATAACAATATGGGGGCTACATGGACACAACACTAACAATAGGCGGATAAACTAATAATCATAATAAGGGGGCTAAACTAGTATTATAGGGACCTAACATGCCCCTCTCCTTCAAAAAAGGTATTGTTGTCAACACTTGAGTAGTTATGGATTCTTTTGCATAAAATTCTCATCCTCCCATGTGGAATCTTCATCCATTAAGTTCTTCCACTGAATGAGATACTCTAAAATTGCTCAATCTCATAGCTATTAGGTTCTTGTTTCCATGATTCCTTCAGGTGCTAATATGGTTTTTCCTTCTTCTAACAATTTTTAACAATATTGTTTGAACTGGGAGCGTATCAGAGATAACTTTCTTTAAGCATGAAAAATGGAAAACTAGGCGCACTTGGAAAGATGCAGATTACTCCAATTTGTATCTTATAGTACCAATCTTTTCCAACACCTCATAAGGACCATAGTACTTGGGTGATAATTTATTATCCTTCTGAGCTTGCTTGAGGGACATTTGTTTGTATGGTTGTAGCCATAAAAATTTCCATTCGCCTACATCAAAACATCTTTGGTTATGATGTTGATATGCCTATTATTTCATTCGACTTTGCGCCAAAGTGACGTTATCCTTTAGGAGTTCAAGAACTTGTTTTTATGCTCTATATGATCTTCCACTACTTGAACCTTAGAATTTTCTCTTAAATATGATGTGATGGACAATGGATGATATCCATAAAGTGCCATAAATGGGGTCATTTTTTATATAGTATGGAAGGAAGTGTTATACCACAATTCAACAAGAGGAAGCCACTTGACCCATTGTGTTTGTTTATCAGATACAAAGCAACGAAGATATCCATCCAAACGTTTATTCACTATATCATTTTTTGCGTCAAATTCAGGATGATAAGATGAACTATGAGCTAATTGAGTACCAAGACAAGAAAATAATTCCATCCAACAATTTCCAAGGAAAATTGGATCTCTATCACTTACAATAATATTTAGGTTTCCATGTGGTTTTTGTATTGTTTCCATAAATGTAGTAAAAATTGTATTGTGTTTAAAAGGATGATATAATGCATAAAACTGTGCATACTTGGTAAGTCTATAAACTACCACCATGATGACACTTTTTCCTTCAGATTTGGGTAACCCTGTGATAAAATCCATAGATACTTCTTCCTAGCGTTGAATTGGAAAGGTTATAGGTTTTAAAAGACCTAAGATTTTAATTGTCTCAGCTTTATTTTGTTGACAAACCAAACATTCTACTAAAAACTTCTAAATATCAGATTTAAGTCCATCCCAAAAAAATCCCTACTTGATCCTGTGGTAAGTTTTTAAAAATTTTGAATGCACTCTTAAGCACCTCCTAAGGGGGAGGTATGCAATTCCAGAAGAATATTTATTTGGGAATTCTTACATAGGTATAAGCAATCTTTGTACCATAATGAATCATTTTTCCAAATAAATGTATTAGATGTACCAGGATATTTTTGCAACTTTTAAATGAGCATCCACACCTCTTTGTCATTATTTCATTAATCCCATGCTTCCATTAGCTAATTAGTATAGATAATATAAATGGCACATAGAAATGATTCCACATCCTCATCCTTTCTTGAGAGTGCATCTGCTACAACATTTTGCTACCTCTTTTTGTATATGATTTCAAAGTCATAACCCAACATCTTCGTAACCCATTTTTTTCTCTTCTAAAGAAAATATTTTTTCCAAAACATATTTAAGACTATCATGATCTGTTTTTACCTTGAAGCATCTTCTCATTAAGTAAGGTCTCTATTGCTTTAGTGCATGTAGTATTGTCAACATTTCCTTCTCATAAATAGGTTTCTGTAAATACTTTTCCTTGAATATTAGATGACTTTCAAAAGAAATGGGTCTTCCTTCTTCCATTAAAAAGGCACCAATTTCATTTTTTGAGGCATCACATTCCACGATAAAGGTTTTTGTGAAGTTTGGTGTAGCTAAGATTAGTGCTTGGTACATTACCTCTTTAAAAATTTCAAAGGCCTTGGTTCCTTCTGGAGTCTAAGAAAATGCATCTTTCTTTAGTAATGTTGTTATAAGCTCTGTTATTCTCCCATAATCATTAATAAACTTCCAATAATACCCTATAAACTTGAGAAATCCTCGAATATTATTTATGGTTGTGGAAATTTTCCATTCCTTAATGGATTTAATTTTGTTAGGGTCTACCTTAACACCCTCATGAAATACAATATGACCCACATATTCCACCTCATGTACTCCAAAGAAACATTTGCACGACTCTGCATATAATTGTTTCTTCTCTAATAGTTTGAGCACCGTGTCAACGTGTTTAACATGATCCTTCCAAGGCTTGTTGTAAATTAGTATATCGTAAAAAAAATACTAATACAAAGTTTCTAATGAGGGGTTTGAAAATGAAATACATCGAACCTTGAAACGTGGAAGGTTCATTAGTAAGGAAAAAAGGCATGACCAAAAATTTATAATGACCTTCATGAGTTTTGAATGTTTTTTTTGGAATGTCTTCAGTATTCATTCTAACTTGATAATATCCTAAATGAAGATCTAGCTTGGTGAAGTAAATTTCAACATGTAACACATCCAATAATTCATAAACGAAAAGAACGGGAAATTTATCTTTAATATTGAGCTTTTTGAGCTCCCTATTATCCGGACACATGTGCCATGATCCATCCATATTGTGCACCAATACTACTAGAGTAGAGAAAGAACTTTGACTAGGTTAAATTATACCGGCCTCTAGAATTTCTGCAACAATACGTTCAATTTCACTCTTTTGGGCATAGGGATATCTATAAGTCCTAATGTTTGGAAAAGAAAACCCTAGAATCAAGTGAATAGAAATATCATAATCACGAATAGGTGGGAGCCCTTCAAGAGTCTCAAATACCTTGGAATGATTTTCCAAGGCTTTTTGGAGATCTATAGAAATAGATGATTTCGATGTTTGAACCTCTAGTGAGCATAATTGTGCAATTATGCGTTGTTTTTCTTTATTCAAATTCTTTGTCATTTCATTAGAGTTAATTATCTTCCCTAGTTCCCCTACAATACCCCTTAATTTAGTTTCCTTTCCTTCCCAAAAAATTTAAAGAAAAGTTCTTGAAAATTAAAGTTATCATCCCCAAGGATTATAACCATTGGACTACTAGTACAACATCATAACTAAACATTGAAATGGAAATAATTTGACTATTCAATACATATTTCCCCATGGTTAGCTTAATATTATTGCACTTTCCAGAGAAATTTATAGTTCCTCCATTTGTAAACATCACTTGACATTCTGGTGTTAGATATAGAAAGCAATTCAATTTCTTCACTATCTTAAAATGAATAAAATTATGGGTACTACCTGAATGAATCAACACTATTACCTTTCTCTACTTGATATATCCTTCTATTTTGAGAGTTTAAGGTGTGGTAATTTCCACCAATGCATTAAAACATATGTCAAATTCATTTATTCTTTTTTTTGGGTTGGTTCCTAGTTTATATTATATTCTTTTGAAGTTTCTTATTCCTTTTGATCCTCCTTTTGACAATCTATGTAAAATAATTTATCCTCAACACACTTATGACCTTTAGTGTATTTTTTGTCACAATTGTAAAAAATCCCTTTTCCTCTTTTTCCTCCAATTGTTGTGATGTCAACCTTATTTGTTGTGGAAGGCTAGGAGTAACAACACTTCCATCTTTATAGTTGTGAGTAGTAGATTTCCTTGCTACCATAATTTTGTTTTCAACTTTTCATGCCACCCTGAATGCCTTCTGCAATGAACCAGATTCCCAAAGGCAAACCTCATATTGAATTTTATCCTTTAAATTCCCCATGAAGGCATCAATCATATGCTCCTGGAATATTAGTTACCCTAATATTCAATTTTTAGAAGTCCTCAATGTGATTCGCCATTGAACCCTTTTGTATGCATTTTATCAATTGGTTAAAGAAGGTGTTTCTCTTTGTATCCTCATAATGTGCTATCATTTCCTCCCTAAAAATTGACCAAGTGACAAGTGGTTTACAAGGAAAAATCCATTGATACCATACAAACTGATTGGGTTCTAAAGATGCAATGCATACCATTTGTGTGTGTTTCACATCATATAGATCAAAATATTACTCCATCTGTGGTATCCATATTACCATATACTTGCTATCAAACTTCCTCATATCAATATTTGGAATGTGGTTGGTCTTCAATCCAAAGCTAAAGTCTCTAAAATCATGGCTAACATTCCTTTTATTCTCATCATGAGTTTCATGGAATACCTTTTAGCCATTAAGAAGCATTTCTTGTAGAAATTTTGTCAAAGCTTCCTTCAAACCTTCCATATCTTCTTCTAGACCATCTTCAAACCTTCGATATCAACTTTTATTTTTTATTCTAAACCATCCATCTTAACGTTCATCATTGCTTCTAATTCATTTTTGGTTATTCTTTGTGAGAGCAAAATTTGTTGCACTTAGTCTCATAATTATGATATATCATGTTGCATTTCTTCCTCTTTTTCATGTGTCATAGTAGATCTTTTTGGTTGCTTACTAGGAGTATCCATTTTTTTCAACGCATGCTATAATAAAATAATGATATCCATGATTTAATATTCCCTTTGAATTACTTTAGATTGATTTTTTAAACAAAACTTGTGAAAATTTAAAAATACACACATTTTTCTTCTTGATTTTTGAAGCCTGATATTGAAACTATTATAGCACTGTAGGGTGATAGCATGGAGCTGGGATACACTTTTTCTTGAAATGAGGGCATGTTTTGGTGAAAAAAGCATGCTCGATCGAGCAATTTTAAGCGCTCGATTGAGCAATATTTAAGTACTCGATCGAGCAATTTTTAAGCACTCAATTGAGTTGTTTAGGCACTTAAAAATAGCTCAATTGAGTGTTAAAAAAAAATCCTCGATCGAGCTCCTATGTAACCCCAGGTTAGGAGCTCGATCAAGCTTTAAGACTTGGTCGAGCTTCATGGCTCGGTTGAGCATTAAAGCTAGAAATTTTAAAATTAGTTATGTAAATATCATAAATGATATGCAAACTTTAAAATTGTAACTATTTGATAGATGAAAAAGAAACAAAATTTAATTATTAATTACATTTGAATAGGTAAGTAACAATGGTGTGGATTAATTTCTCATTACATTTCTAACATTTTGGTGTATAGATTTGAAAAAGAATTATATCCTACTTGCAATTGAAATTGTAATATTCTTATATTTATAATTTAGTAACTTAAAAATTAGTTTTTAATATGATTTAAATTTTCAATGTTAAAATTTAAATAATAAATTTATTATAAATATAATTTAAATAATAATTGATTAAACATAAGAAATTTATCAATTTGATTTTAATAAATATTTAATTTTTTTATATGAATAAGTGTAATTAAAAAAATGTGAATTTGATTCTGGTGGAAAAGTACGTATATATTATATATATATTCACTTATTCAGGAAAATAAATAAGTGTGTATAATTAACGCACAGTTGTAATAGTTGTAAGATATAATTAATATAGTTGTAATGGATGTAATGTTATATGTTATATCCTTAGTTTGCACAAGTGTGAAAAATAGAAGAGCACAATAAAAAATAAATTGTAGAGCATAAAACATTCAACAATAATGCACAACTCTCACACACCAACTCAACTTATTTCATTAAAATAGAGATATATTTATAAATGAGGAGAGGTGTTGGGATTTTGTCAACTCAACAAATTTCTCAATCAATAACTGCACAAATCACTTCATAATTCTCTCAACGATCTTCCATAAATCCCTCACCTGTCATTCCACTAAGTTCTCCATAAATATCTCACCAAAAACAACAACTTTAATTATTTAATATTAAAAAATGATCCATTATTCCATCATTTCTCCTCCATAATGATCATTTGGAAATATTCCAAGATCATCTCTGAATTTGCAAAAATTTTCCTTAGATAGTGCTTTGGTGAATATATCAGCTACCTGTTCATTTGTTCTACAATACATGATCTCAATCACACCTTGTTGAACCAAATCCCTAACAAAATGATAAATATCAATATGCTTGGTCTTCTTATGGAAAATTGGATTCTTGGTCGTATGAGTAGCACTTTGATCATCACACATCAACTAAGTGGGTTTCTCTTTTTGTTAGATCCTCTTGAATTCTTCTTAACCAAGCTTCTTCACATGTTGTTGTCGCTGCCACTTTATACTTTGCTTCTGCTATTGAGAGAGAAAATGTTAGTTTCTTATTATTACTCCAAGAAGCTTCCACTAAACTGATACTGAATGAATACCCTGATGTTGATTTCCTGTTATCCATACATTCAGCCCAATCTAAATCTACATAACCAATCAACCTAAAATCTTTTGTAGACGTGTATACCAAACCATAACTAATTATTCCAAACGGATATCTTAAAATCCTCTTTGCTTCTTTCCAATGTATTTCCTTTGGTTTAGCCATAAATCTTGATACCATAATGACTGCAAAAGAAATGTCTAGTCGCGTTGTAGTTAAGTATATCAAACTTCTAACCAATTGACAATACAAAGTAACATCAATTGAATTGGAGTCTTCATGTCCATATAACTTCAACCCAACTTCCAAAGGAGTTGTCACTAGCTTGCAACTCAACATTCTGAACTTCTTCAAAATATCCCAAGTATACTTGGCTTATGATATGAAAATACCATATGCCTTTCACGAAACTTCAATACCCAAGAAACAATGCAACTCACCAAGATCTGTCATCTCAAACTCACCAGTCATATATGACTCAAAACCTTTGAAATAGTTTTGTACAGCTCCCTGTTTAGATCAAATCATCAACATATAAGACAACTATCAGAATGTCTGTCATAACTGAAATACATAGAGATTGGGATCGGATAAAATTTTAACTAAGCCATGGTCCTCAAAATACTTATCAATTCTTGAATACCATGCCCTTGGCGCTTGCTTAAGACCATACAATGTCTTCTTCAACTTATAAACAGAATCTTATTCTCCTAGAAGTTCAAAACCTTCAAGTTGCTCCACATAAATTTCTTCATCCACATAACCATTTAGAAAAGTTGATTTAACATCCATTTGAAAAATTGGCCACTTGTACTGTGCAGCTAATGCAAGAATCATATTTATTGTATCTAACTTTTCCACTGGGGAAAATGTCTTAGTATAATCAATTCCTTCTTTCTATGCATATCCCATTGCAACTAAATGAGTCTTATACTTATCAATTGTGCCATCTAATTTATACTCGGCTTTATAAACCCACTTTGTGCCAATTACATATTTTCCCTTTAGTAATTTGGTCAAATCCCATGTATCATTTTTCACCAAGGCATTCATTTTTGCTTCCATAGCTTCATTCCATTCTTTCTTTCTTGATGCTTTTTCATAACCTTGTGGTTCATCCATTTTCTTTCCTGTCTCATAAGTTCCTAATTCACTAGAGAAATTTGAGATCTAGTAACCCTTCTTTCAAAATTTCTATCCAATGAATTGTTTTCTGAATGACTCCTTTCAAGCCACTTAGGATTCTTCTTAAATTCATCTTCTTCTACTAACTCGAAATGAGATTCATCACCAATATTTACTACATCTTTATTCAATTCAAATTGTATATGTTCTGGATGATAGATTCCATTCTCATTAAACACAACATCTCTTCTTGTTATCACCTTCTTTGCCTCTGGATCAAACAACCTGTGAATTCTTGTTTGAGTATTGTATCCAATAAAGATACACTTCACACTCTTATCATCCAATTTCTTCCTCTTTTCCTTAGTAACATGTGCATATGTAGTACATCCAAAAACTTTCATTTGTGCAACACTTGGTTTGTATTCTAACCATGCTTCTTCTGGAGTCAAATTCAACATTTCCTTTGTAGGACATTGGTTAAGAGAGTATATTGTTGTGTGTACTTTTTCAGCCCAAAACTCATTTCCAAGTGACTTACTTTTTAGCATGCTTATAGCCATTTCAACTATGGTTCTATTCTTCCTCTCTGCAACGCCATTTTGTTCAGGAGAATTAGTAAACTCTCGCTTTATTCCATTCTTCCTCCAATAATTCAAAAACTCATTTGACTTGGATTCTCCCCCATTATTTGTTCTTGGGGTGAGAATTTGTAGGCCACTTTTCTTTTCAACTAAGGCCTTAAATTCAAGAAAATGAGAAAGCACTTCATACCACTCTTTCAGAATATACACCCACGTCTTCCTAGAATAATCATCAATGAAAGTGTGAAAATAGTGTGCCTTT
The DNA here is from genome assembly GCA_000404065.3 of Pinus taeda. Taxonomy (NCBI): domain Eukaryota; kingdom Viridiplantae; phylum Streptophyta; class Pinopsida; order Pinales; family Pinaceae; genus Pinus; species Pinus taeda. Next base: position 42,617 of record APFE030337557.1, on the reverse strand, counting down.
TTAAAAGATGCAATCTCCATTGGACCACAAAAATTTGAATCTACCAACTGAGACGTTCTCTAGCCTTCCATGTTCTATCTAAGAAACTTTCTCTCTGTTGTTTCCCACAAATACACCCTTCACATACATCATCATCCAACTTGATATAATGAAGTCCATTCACCATGTTATTCTTTCTTAACAACACCAAACTCTTAAAAGTCCCATCATATAATTCCAAACCTTACTATTTTCTTCTTCTGTTGTATTCAAACTTTGTGAATTACTTGAACCAAAGGAGAGCTTGAAAATTCTGTCTTCAGTCATTTCACCTCTTGCTACAACTGCATTTTTATTCAACTTATCCATGATTAAGCATTCTTTATTATCAAACATTAACTTCTAGTTTTTCTCCACCATCTTCCCTAGGGAAGCAGGTTCTTCTTCAATGCTATTGTCAACAAAATTTCCTCAATTAGCTTCTTCTTTCCATGTAATGCTAGTATTGCAAATGGGGCTTTCCCTTTCACCTTAGAAACACTATTATCACCAAATATGACTTTACCAGAATAATTGTCATTAATTTTAGTAAACAACTCCTCTTGAGATGTCATATGAGTTGAACATCCTGAACCAATATACCATGCTTCACTTTCTTCACTATGTGCCATCAATCATGAGATGAATAACTTCTCATTCCTAGTTTCTTTGACAACTGTATTAGCACCTTTTCTCTCCATATCTCACATTTTCGCATAACAATCTCTTTCAAGATGACCAAATTTTTGGCATTAATAAAACTATGGTCCTCCACATATTCCTCCATTTCTGCCTCCATCTCTTCCTTGTCCTCTTTCACGAGATCCATCTATGTCTCTTCCTCTAAACTGACTTCAATTCCTACCTCTACCTCTTGAAGGTAATGCATTTCCTTGTGAACTTTGTTGATTTCTATTTTCATTCTAATTATGATATTAACCCTTACTCCTTCCTCTTTCTCTGTGCTTTGTGGAAAAGGCATGTTCTACTTGCTTAGATGGTTGATTCTCTTCAATAGTTAACAAAAATCCACTTAATTCATCAATTTTCATGGTATTTAAATCTTTAGAGGCCATAATATTGGTAGTGACAATCTGAAACTTAGGTAGAACACTTCTTAAAATATTCTCAATTAGCTTTCTTTCTATAACATCTTCACCTAATGACCTCATTTGATTAACAAGATCTTGCATTTTTGTGATCTAATCATGAATGGATTGATTACTTTGCATATGGGCATTTTCAAAATTCATCCTTAATGTTTGCAATTTAGCTACAACAACACCTTCATATGTGTTCTTTAAGATATCCCATGCTTCTTTACATGATATTGCACCATTGATTCTTGGAAATATAGATTCTTCAAGAGCATTGCCTAGAAGTGAAAGTGCTTCATTATCTTTCTTAATAAGCTCCTTAAGAGATTTCGTTTCATCATCACTTAATGTTTTGAATTCATTAGGAGAAGGCATAATGTATCCATCAGTTACAAGTTCCCATAAATCTTTAGTGATGAGTATAGTTTGCATACATTTTCTCCAATAAAAATAATTTGTGCCAACAAGTTTAAGCAATACAATATTGCTTGTCACCATGAGAAGAGTAAGAGAGGGTGATACAGAAAAAATGCACAAAAGAACACAATGTGTCCCACTTCAACCCAGGACAAGAACCAAATGTCCCAAAAAATGGGACCTAACCACATATTTACTTCTTATATCTCCCTTATTAAAAATGTTAATCCCTTTTACACATTTATAAATCCCCTTTTACAAACTAAAGAAGCGTGTCATGCACACTTCAAGAAACATTAACATGCTCCAAACAAAAGTTTTCATATTTAAAAAAACTCATGAAAAGTCACTCCACTCTAAAAAACTTTAATGTTAAACTTTAAAACTTTAAAGTTCACTCACTCTTATTTCAAATTTCATATCAACGTTTAAACTTGCATGTCTAGAATCCAATGATCCTAGTATGAATGACTATTGTCGAACAAGAATTTAACCTGACGAAATTGCAGTAGCTCTTGCAACCTTTAATGGACTAGCTTAATAATGCAAACAACTTGGAGTATCTTCATGCTTAGATTCTCATACACCCAGAAGACATCTCCACGTAGCTTCATGCAAGTCTTCTCCAAGTAGGTTTGTTCCTATTCCACGTTGGTGACTCCTCATTTGTTGTTCTACACAATGAAAGCTTCTCTCCAACATTGCTTCCAACTATCACAGGCTACCAGATCAGTGCAAGCCAGCTCAAAACAACCTCAAAGGAAAAAAAACATATCAAATGAAAAAAAAACACCATCAAAAAAAACATTACACCAACAAATGTATCTTCATCGCATAGGTATGCAGAAATAATTTTTGCATTAGTTTTCATGCTCCAAAGTTCTGGCATGTCCAACACTTCTCTATTCAGGTTCTTCACGCATGCACCAAACACACTTGAAAAGCATAGAAGTTCTATTTTTCAAGAGGATTTTCATAGATCTCACAAACTCTCTAATTCTTGGGGGCAATGGCTCTGATACCAAGTGAAAGATAGAACAACATAGTAAAAAATAAATTATAGAGTGTAAAACATTCAACAATAATGCACAACTCTCACACACCAACTCAATTTATTTAATTAACATAGAGATATATTTATACATGAGGAGAGGTATTGGGATTTTTTCAACTCCACAAATCACTCCATAATTCTCTCAATAATCATTCACAAATATTTTACCTATCATTCCACTAATTTCTCCATAAATCTCTCATTAAAAGCAACTATAATTATTTAATATTTGACAAATGATCCATTATTCCATCAAAGTGCCAAGTATATATAGAAATTTTTACTCTTCACTTAGATTTGCAATATATATTTTGAAAATAATAAAAACATAAGGAAATCATAAATTTTAAAATATTATCTGACTAATTTGAATTTGAATAATCTAGATTTAAATGTGCCTATCAAATTATTTTTCAAATAATAATATTATAAAATTTAATTTCAATTTAGTTGTTGCTTTATTAGTTTATTTATTATAATTTGATTTATTTTTATTGAGAAAATTTATACATTAAAAAAAAATTAATAATAATTAAAATATGATTAAGTATAAAAATATGTTATATTTGAAATAAAAACAATAAATAAATTATCATTTTTAAGAATTTCAAAATTGAAAAAGAAGAGTTGGACCTTGTACATGACTTAATAGAGATATATATGGGTGAAAAATAATAAAAAACAGGTGGCGATGAATGGTCTGAAGCGCGAAGTAGGGATAGGGTTTGACACACTAGGGTTTGCAGAAGCCGACACAGTAGGGCGATAGAGGAGGAGACGACCAGAAGGGTAGTATTCTGTGAGCAGATTCAAGCAACAAAGGTTGGTGCGCGTGGTAAGGCATAAATAAAACTTGACTGAGCTGAAGGAAACAATGGAAAGCAGGCAAGGGAGGGGATAGATCCCCTCCTACAAAAATATAGCGGCAAGAGAAGCAAGGGGGAGTAGATCACGGAGTAATCCAAGGGGGAGAAGCAGAGAGGCATCGATACTAGGAAACCAGTGGCAAACTAAGACAGGGGGGCGATGCTTACCAAGAGCATAGAACAAACCAAGGTATGTTATACCCAATAACAAACTTGAAGAATATAGATGCTATATGAGGGATCATGCTTTGATATGCAAGTTTGTAGGGTTTTGGCCAATTGAGAGGGATCTAGTAAAATGGATACAACAGCGATGGAAACCAAAAGGGAATATAGATCTAAAGCTAGAAGTGAAAGGGTTTTTCACAGTAATATTTGCAAATCTGGAAGATAAGGAAAGAGCTTTTGAGGAAGGACCATACTTCATGAATAATGTCGGCCTATTCATGAGACACTAGGAAGAAAGATATAACCCAGAAAATGAGAAAATGCTAGCAGCACCCATCTAGGTCAAATTATTCAGCCTACCTGTGGAATTTTGGGACCCTGATATTCTCGAAGGAATTGGTAATTCAATCAGGATCTTTGTCAAAGTGGCTGAGTCGACAAAAAGGGGGAAGTATACGTCCTACACAAGGATATGCATCTACATGAATATAGCAGAACCATTGCCAGAATATATAGAGCTAGAGTACCAGGATGAGATATGGTAGCAACCAATGGATTATGAACACATACCTTTTAGATGTAGAAGGTGTCATAAATATGGGCACCTTTACAAGCAATGCCTGCTAAATAAAGAAGAGGAAATTTTAAAAAAGCAGCAAGAAGAACAAAGAAGGACAGAGAGAACAGAGGCTGGACAAATGGGTTTCCAAGAGGTCAGCAGAAGGAAAAAATCAGGGAAAGAGGGAATAAAGATACAATAAAAAACAAATCCTATAATAATAGAAAGTCAAAAAAAAATTCATGCCCTTCAGGAGAACGAAGAGGAGGACGCAGGAAAAATGATCGAAGAAGATGAGAATGAGAGTGAACCAATGGAAGTTAGTAAAGAGACAAAAGATAGTGCCACAATACAGATCAGGGAGACTAAAGAAGAGACAGGAGTAAGCCTGGAGATAATAACAGAGAAAAACCAAATGGAGACAGAGAAATAAAAGGACACTGGGATTGAAGAGGAAAGAATCATAAGGAAAATGTTACAGGAATGGAAAAATCTTGATGAAAGATTTATACCGGAAACTCAGAAACAATTATATAAAGATACATTCCAAAAGTATAAAGAAAAAAAAGGCAGAGCCTTGGAAGATCTAACAGGAAAAATAGGGATATATGAAAATAATAACATGGGAATGGAAGGCATTGGCAAAGGAGGTAGAAAGAGAGGCAGACGAACAGTGAATGAGACTATACAAGCTGTAGGAGAAATTTTGGTTAATTCAGGCAAGGTTATACCTCTATCGGAGGTATTCCAACAACCATCCAAGAAGTTATAAATGATAGTCACAAGTAGGGGTCTTAATAGCAAAGGAAAGCAGAGGTATTTAAAAGAGAGGTTGAAGAAAGGCAAACCTGGGATCATGATAATCCAAGAGACGAAGATTAATATGCAACAAATGGAAGGAATAATAAAAAAACTAAAAATACAATATGAAGTAATGGGACAAGATGCAAATGGTACAGCAGGGGGCTTAGCAATCATGTGGAACCCTGAGGAGATAATATTTGAAAACTCGATAAGCCTACCTAGAATCCTCATCGGCCTATGTAGAGTGATAGGATCAGCAGAGATAATTCTCATTACAGGAGTCTATGGACTGCACATACCAGGAGAATGGGAAACGTTTCTCAAGAACGTGCAAGATGCTAGAAGGATCTATCCAGAAACACCATGGATAATAGGAGGGGATTTTAATATGATTAGAAACATAGACGAGAAGAAAGGAGGAATAAAGAGACCGGATCAGTTTATGGATATATTTAATGAGATGATTACAGAACAGAGGTTGGTGGATATACCAACAACTAATGGAATTTATACATGGAATAACCGAAGAGGGGGGGAAAATCAGATAACTTCTAGACTAGACAGATTCCTTGTATCAGAATCAATCATGAGTCTAGATGTTTTTGTAGAAGGAAAAATAATGCCAGCTATTGGGTCAGACCATTGGCCGGTCATGTTGGAAATAGATATAAAGAAAAATTTGGGCAAAAAATCCTTTCAGATTTGAGTCCTTCTGGCTTAGGAACTCTCAGTTCTTATTAAAAGCAAAGGAATGGTGGACTCAAAGCACAATACAAGGAAAAGGAAAGATGCACACTTTTCAGTTAAAACTAAAAGAATTGAAGGGGAAGATAAAAAAATGGAATAAAGAAGAGTTTGGGAATATAATGGAGGAGAAACAAAAACTAGAACAAGAAATGGAAGAAATACAACAAAGAATAATTATAGAAGGAAGAACAGAGGAAAGTTGCAAGGAAGAAGGAATTATAATAAGTAAACTAGAAGAGAGGAGGAAGTAGGAGGAGATCCTATGGAAACAAAAATCCAGGATCAATTGGCTTCGAGAAGGAGAAAGATACACCAAGTTTTTTCACCAGACCATGATACAACATAGACAGAGAAACATGATTTTATCCATTAAAAATGAAGAAGGGGAAAGGATAATAGAAAAGAAGGAATTGAGAACGTATTGGCCGAATACCATAAAGAAATCCTGACTGAATCTCAAAATGATCGTTCAGAAGCTATAGAGAATATATGCAAGGAAATTCCCAAGGTAGTAACAGAAGAATAGAACAAGGCATTGATGCGAGCAACTACTATTAAAGAATTAAAGGAAATTGTGATGAGCATGAAGAAAGGAAAAGCACCAGGACCGGATGGTTATACCGTGGAATTTTATCAAGTAGGGTGGCACTTTTTGGGTAAGGAGATCTTGGAGGTAGTAGAAGAATCTCGCATGAAGCAAAAGGTATGGCCAACTATAAACTCAACCTTCTTTACTTTGATCCCTATGAATGCTAATTTTGAAAATGCTCAGGGCTTTCCCCCAATTGCATTATGTAATGTGATATACAAAATAATAGCCCCTCTGATAGCGAAAAGATTAAAACCTCTCCTCGCAAGCTTAATCTCCCCAGAGCAAACAGGGTTTGTAGAGGGAAGACAAATTCTTGACGGACTAGTAGTAACTCAAGAAGTCATCCACTCCCTAAAAGAGAAGAAGCAGAAAGGAATGATGATAAAGCTAGACTTGTATAAGGCCTATGATCGCTTGAACTTGAATTACCTTAAAAGAGTCCTGGAGACATTCGGTTCCAATAATAGATGGATAGAATGGGTGTACAGCATGATATCAACACCGAATTTCTCAATATTAATAAATGGGATACCCTCAACAACCTTCAACGCTTCAAGAGGAATAAGGCAAGGGGATCCTCTATCTCCTTTCATATTCATAATGGCTGCTGAGGGGCTAGGAAGATACTTTAAAAAGGAGGAGAGGGCAAGAAAAATCAAAGGCTTAAGGTTGTGGGGGAACAATCTTCCCATAACCCATCAGGAGTTTGTGGACAACATTATGCTATTTTGTGAAGCAACAATAAAAGAAGTTAGGAATATGAAAAGAATCCTGGATCTGTTTATGGAGGCTTTAGGTATGGAGGTTAATAAGGAGAAATCATGTACCTTTGCTTTTAACACTTTGGACTCAATCAAATCTCATCTTACTAGGACGCTAGGGTTCAGGTAGGGAAAGCTTCCAACAAAGTACCTGGGGAATTAGATAGATATTCATCCTACAAGAATGGTAAATTGGCAGCAGGTTACAGAGAAACTAAAAAACAAAATGGCAAGTTGGTCGTTTAGATCTCTGAATATAGCAGGCCGAATAGTCCTTGTGAAATCAGTCCTCCAAGCAATGCCTATTTATCCTTTATCTATTAGAAAAATAAAAGAGATATATGGAAAATTTATTTGGGGTGGTCCAAATCAACAGAGGAAATGGGCATTAGTTTCATGGAAACATCTAATAAAAAGAAAAGAGGAAGGAGGCCTTGGATTAAGAGACCCAGAAATGTTAAATAAGGTGATGGGAGCAAAATTGTGGTGGCGGTGGATGAGAGGAGGAAATGATCTGTGGAAGAAAATATGGACTCACAAGTATAACATGCCAAAAACTACGGATGAAATCCTTAGACTGGAAGAGACTCCGAAAGGTTCCACAATTTGGAACTTGGCAAGCCAGAATTGGAATATAGTAAATAGACATGCCTTCTGGGAAATAAGAGGAGGAAGGAATTCCAGATTTTGGGATGAGGGGTGGCAACAGAGAGACAAACTTATTAATATCCAAACACTTCAGCATATACAACAAAAAGTGCTCAAGGAGGGGAGAAAATATGTAAAGGATTACTAGATAGAAGGAGAGACAAACGGAATATGGAGAAAATGGAAAAAGCCAGAAGAATGGGATGAAAACATTAATCAAGAACAGTAAAAAGTATACGTAAAATAAGTTGAATCAAGGAAAATAAAAGTCAGAAACGGAGAAGATATTCTCAGGTGGGGAAAAACAATGAAAGGAACCTTCTCAGTCAAGGAAGCATATTATCTAATGGGATATCAGGAGAGGGCAGAGGAAAGCATAGAGTGGAAAATCATATGGGACGGTAAATGGTGGCCAAAGATAGCCTTATTTGTATGGCTTGTTGGAAAAGAAAGAATCTTAACATGGGATAAAATTCAAAAGAATGGCCTCCTCGGACCATCGAAATGTAGCCTATGCAATAAATAAAATGAAACTCAGGATCATATTCTGAATAGCTGTTGCTATGCTACGCAAATCTGGGAAGAGACAAGAAAGCTATATGGAAAAGCAAAGAGAGACCCTAGTGATATAAAAAAAAAAACCATTTTTCAATGCAATAAAGAAAATTTCCACTGCAAAGTTGTCAAGAGAGCTTGGAATCTGATAGTGGGGTTCGTGATATGGCTCCTCTGGAAAGAAAGAAACCGAAGGATCTTCCTAGACAAACATACAAAACCAGAAGAAACATGGAAAAGAGTTCTAAGCTTTATCAGGGAAACGATCCTTGCTGAAGATTGGGATGAGGAAGAATGGAAAACAAATCAGGAGGAAGGACAAATCCTAATAAAATTAAATATGAAATACGATATGATATACCCCAAGAAAGAGAACCGGCAGAATAAACAGGTTCATAGTTCAGAGAAGTTCAGATATCCTAAAGAGAAATTCATCAAGCTGAATTTTGATGGGGCATCCAAAGGGAACCCAGGGAACAGCGACTTTGGAGGAATATTTAGAGACAGTGAGGAAAACATCAGATGGTTATATGCAGAGTGGGGAGGAGAAATGACTAACAACGAAGCTGAACTGTGGGTGGTTCACCAAGGATTAAGGATAGCGGTGAGGAACAGCTACATGAATTTAGAGATAGAAGGGGACTCTCAGGTGGTAATAGAGATGCTCTGAATACTCAATAATGGGAAAAATTGGGAACAGATAGCGGGCAGCTGGAGAACAGCCGAGATAGTCCAAGATTTGGGAGAATTGTCAAAGAAGATAGACTATAAAATTATTAATCACGTCAGAAGGAAAGGAAATAAGGCAGCGGATTTTCTTTCCAATTGGCGAAGTAATGAGCAGGAAGGGAAGATTGACAACAGATGGCCAATAGTAATGAATAACCCGAGATGGGAGGAACTGACAATCATAATAAAACAAGACCATGAAGAATCCACAAAACAATAAGAATGATTACAAGAGACCCCCAATCGAGGTGATTTTTGCGTTGTACAGAGAAATTAATACTAAGCAGGCGCAGAAGGTGTACAGGGTAGTGGAGGGCCAGGTAATGATAGGCAGGGACAGCAGGACAACCACTCAGGATCACGCTTCAAGGTGGAACAAAGGAGGATTGGTGATGAAGGGAGGTGGAGATGACCGAGCGTCAGACAAGGGAGGCGAGTCTGAAGGTACGAAAGAAGAGTGAAGGGACGTAGACAATAAATGAAGGAACAGGTGGCAAGGTGGGCATGCAAAGATTGCAGGTGGAAATCGGAGGGCGAGGAATAATAAAGGGGGACGGCACAAAGGAAGGCAGAAGCGACAGGAAGAGCGAGAAGTTTGGGAAAGGAGAAGGGTGGTGAGGGAGCGAGTCAAGCGTAAGGGAAGGCAGCGCAAACAGGAAACTAAGGAAACCAGAGCAGAGACGACAGGGAAAATGGTGACCAGAAGGAGAGTGAGGAACGAGGAGACTGACACCACCAGGGAACGCAGTAGATGGGAAAACAAAGGAAAAGGTGTGGTGAATGAAGAAGCAGCCGAGGAAACTATACTGGTTCCGAACAACTCAGAGGATGATGTCAAGATGTATGACTTGGATGAGGAGAAAGGAGAGTAGTTTCGAGCAAAAAGGGGAAGGAGTGCGGAGTATGAGACAGAGGATAGCCAAGAGAACCAGGAGGATGAGGATTGGCAGGGCCGCGAGGGAAGGGGAGTCCGAGAAATTGGTAGCGCTTTGGGCACGAGAAAGCGTGGAGAGGGAGGAAACTACACGAGCAGAAGAGGCAGGGGAGGCCGTTGGGGACAGCGTGGAAGGGGTAGGGGAAGAGCAGGAGACCACAGAGAAGAGCAGGCAGCAACTTTTGTTGGAAAAACCAGAAGAACTGTGGGGAAGAAGATTTAGTATGCAGAAAGAGCCTATTATGAGAATACCAACAAAAATGTCAGAAGGATAATCCAGCAAATGGAGGAGGAGGCAACTCGGGGACAATCTGATCATGAGATGGAAGATTGGGTTTACCTTCTCCTGAATCCTGGTAACACGAGAGGCCGCATGACTCTATATAAACAGGCGCTGCACATTTATTGGGTCATGAAGGGACTGCTCGCTAAGGCAATGGAACAAGTAGCCATGGAAATGGCTGAACTGTCTCAAGGAATTCCAAATCTAAAGAAGGAACTAAGGAATATCCAGATTACTTTGTTAATGCAGGACAAGAAGATTGATGAAATACAGCAGCAGTTAAAGCAATGCCACCCAGACATCAAGAAAGAAATGGAGCAGCAGCCAGGAATGGAGGCTTAGTAGTGGTAGATATGTATTAATTTTGTTTCTATGAAGATAGTAGATAACAGTTTAGGCACTAAAGCATTTTTTGATAAGTTTAGAATGCAGATAAGGAAAATTAGTAGTCTCTATGAATGTATAGTTTATCTAGCATGGACAAGAAGGCTTAAGACTTTTTATTTTTGGATGGCTGTAAAGAACCTAAGGTGGCCAATATACCCAGTTTCCCTTTGGGACAGGTTGAGGCCACTACGAATATGTAATGGCTTTTGATCCTCAGTAATAGAATAAGAAAGGTCCCTCTGCAGTTTACCAAAAAAAAAAAATTGAAAAAGAAGAGTTAATAATATTTTATACAAATTTATCTATATATATTATAATTATTTTTTGGGTAAAATATAATAAAATTTGGAAATTTAGAGTTTGGGAATAAATTAAAAATTATAATTTTGAATATTTATAAAAATCATTTGTGGAATAAATTGAGAGGTTTCATTTTTTTAGATAATTATAATGGCTTGATCTAGGGTTTTTAAAACCCTTGATCAAGCTATTTGAAATTTGAATTTTAAACACTCGAATGATCACTTTAAGCGCTCGATCGAGTTGTTGAGGGCCTAAAAGATAGATTTTTAGCTCCTCTTCTGCAAATTTCTCTCCAACACCATTTTGTACCATAGTGAAATAAGGGGAAATTTTGTCCTTAGGTGGTGGAGTTAATCATGTTAGATTAACGAAGGAATCCTCTATCCAATGGCATATGAGTCTTCTTCTGCAAATTTCTCTCCAACACCATTTTTTACCGTAGTGGAATTAGGGAAAAATTTGGCCTTAGGTGGCGGAGTTGATCATGTTAGCTAATGAAGGAATCCTCTATCCAATGGTATATGAGTTTGTCGTTTTCAATTTCATATAATTTCTTTCAAATATAATCCTTGAAATTTTTTTGAACATTTTTAAAGAGGTTGAATAGATATTCAATATCATAAAATGTACAAAATGAAAAAAATCCATAAAATACCACTATCTTAGTTTACAAGTCCTCTTCAAAGGGGTACTCTTCGTTTTTCAATTTATTTAAATAGTTAAAAAAACCTTATGTGAACATATGTGTCTACATTACTCACAACTTTGAAAATAATAAACAAATATAATTTTGAATAAAAAAATATTTTTTAAACAAGAAAAACTTAGCTCTCTCCATGTAGATCATATATATATATATTATATATATATATATATATTATATATATATAGATTATATATTGTAAAATCCACTTTTAGACTAAGTTATTCTACGTGAACACACACAAACTCTTAAGATGTGTGAAATTTTGCAAGGACAAACATTTCATTTAATGAAAAATTAACATATTATACGACACTAAATATTTTTGCAAAAATATCATTATGAAAATAACATAATTATCCACAACTTGCATTTTTACTTTGAATCAAAAGTCACATTTCTTATATGAATTTTGAGGGATTCAATTCAATAGAAGAGGAAAAACTTAAAATTTTATCGCCACATTTGGCCCAAATGTGTAACCCATCTTCGTGATTTCACCCCGGAATTTTGGACTCCAAAGATTTGAAATTCCATATAGTGGTAGTGCACAGAGTCTTCTTTCTAACTCCACAAGTCAAACCAAGATTGGATTCTTCAAGGTATGTTAATGCAAAATATCCCATGATGATCTCATTATGGATTAGTTTAGTAGAGTGAAAATGTACGAGACTCCACATGTCAATGTTTAAACCTCCATCCCTAAAATTGATACAAAATAAACTAAGTTTTGTGCAATTTCAGTCACTTTTTACGGAATCTAAATCCAATGCCTGAAAATAAATTTATGACAATTTTTCCTAGGTTACCAATTTGAGGCTGAATTCTAGAGCATGTCAAAACCCTAAATTATTATAACCATATATATGAAAATATAGTGAACCAAGATCTGAAAGTTTTACAAGAAAAAAATATTTTGGCTACATTTTTTTGAAATTTCATCTTCTGAAGCCTTGTAGACAAATATTTATAGCAAAAATTCCAAGATGGTCTGTTTAAAGTTGTGAAAACCTAGAATCGAAAGCTTTAATACCAAATCTTATGCAACCAGATCATAAAACAGAAGAAAATATATATCAACGACTTGAAAAGTAGCCTCTTCGAGGGGGAAATCTCCTTTACATCATGTAAATGAATAATTGTTGTATGGTACAAACGACCAGATGTTTTTGGTATATATAGGAGTCTAAGGGGTCACAATATAATCAGGGCCTACATAATAATAATAATGTAAGGGCACAATAATAACAATAGTGGGATTCTTTGAGGCATCACAATAACAATATGGGGGTTGCATGGGCACAACAATAACAATAGGGGGCTACACTAAAAATAACAATAATGAGGCTACACTAGTATTATAGGGAATTCCTAACATGTTTTTATGATTTCCCTATATGTTGATGATCTTATTATAATAAGAAATTCTTCTATGTTAATTTATGAAGTTAAATGATAGTTGTCACAGGAGTTTTAAATGAATGACCTTAGTGATTTGCATTATTTCTTAGGTCTTGATATATGGAGAGATGGTGGACATACATTGGTTACATAAAGTAAGTATATTAAGGAGTTGCTCAAAAGATTCAAAATAGACTAATGCATGGAAATATCAATCTAATTAAAATAGAATTCCAAAATATATAGCAATGATGGGACAAGAAAGGTGGATGGTACTTTGTATCATCAACTAATGGAAAATCTAAACTATCTCACTAAAACTAGGACAGACATAGAATGTTAAGTTAGAATCCTTAGTCAGTTCATAGATAAAATTCTTAAAAGCCATTGGAATGTAGCAAAGTAATTTCTATGGCATCTAAAAGGAACTCTTAACTTTGGTATTGAATAAACTAATCATTTTAATGTTGAATTGGCAAGCTTTTTTTATTCAGATTAGGCTGAAAATCAAGTTTAGAATATGCATTCAAGCTAGGATATGGAATTGTGGCATGGAGCAGTAAGAAATATCCAAGTATTTCACTATCATCGATTGAAGCTGAGTACAAATGTTTGTTCAGTGTTATGTGTGAAGTAGTTTGGTTGAGTTGAGTTCTTGAAGATGTGGGTGAAGTATATAAAATGTCAATGATTATTAAATGTGATGACCATATCACCATCAAAATAATCAACAATCCTGTGCATCATGCAAGACCAAAACACATTGAGACACACTATTATTTTATGAGGGAAAAGATGTAGTCCAAGGAAATTGGTTTAGTCTACTGTGATACCAATGAAAATGTGGTTGATATCTTTACAAAGACTCTTGGAAAGGTAAAATTTGAAGTATGTAGGAATCAATTAGGTGTGGTAGAAAATGCATTTCTCCATTAAGAGAGAGTGTTAGAATAATAATGGAGAAATCTAGAAGATTCTCCTAATAGTATTTCTGGTTATGTGTTGTTACAAATATGTTTGGACCTATTCCTTAATTAGTCCCTTTTGGTTGTGAGTTCCTATATTCTAGGATCTATTCAATAAGAATGAATCCTATATATGTAAGAGTTTGTTGACGCGATGAGGGAAAGTGTATTGTGTGGTGTAGTCACCTGAGTGAGTGATTGTCTCACGAGTGACTTGCAACCCTTCTTCATTTATTGTCTTCCATTTTCTGAGTAGTGTAACATGAAATAAGTTAACCTACTTCTTATCACCTGAATTTAATCATGTAGTTGTCTTAACATGTCTCATATTATAAAATATTTTTTATTTTATATTAAAAATATAACTTACCATTTAAAACATAGATTATAAGATTGTATGCAAGAGAGAAGGATATGTATATGCTCATTTTACAACAAACATATTAAATTAAATAACGTATAATTTTTCAATCAATTAGATTTGTACTAAATTAAGCATATTAAATTAATTAAAATATAATCATTCAACTAGATTTACAATTAGACTTTACTGGAAAATCAATGCTCCTAGAACTAAGGGGTCTCATACACCAATTTGGTATTTGTCTTGATCATGAGCTTAAGATTAAATTATTATTATTATTATTATTGTTCTTAACATAATATTATAAGTTTCCTTGTGGGATGACCAAGTGGTTGGCATAATGAGATGTTATCCCCTCCACTTGGTTTCAAGTATGAAGGGGGGCATCTTTGGCCCCTTGTGATAAGGGTGAAGGAAAATGCTCCCCAGGCTCAAGGAGCAGGCTCCCCCAAGTCAAAAATTCTTGGTATATATAGAATAAATGTTCCTTAGCTTACTAGCTATTGGTATCTCTTGGTGTTATAGAGGCACTGTTGATGTATCTTTATGTTATGGTATCATCAATTGGATACACTCTTGGTGTTCTAATAGTAGTCACCAAGTTTGATCATGGGCTTCATTGAGATTTCTCCAACGAGTTACCATGTTAAAAAATAACATAAAATTATTTAACTGGTACTTTTAAATTTTTATTTTATACTAAACTTGTTAGAAAATTATATATTACAGAGAAATGGAACACATAAAATATTCCAGAAACACAAACACAGAAAACCCAGAAAACAAGAGAGACACAGATATACGTGGTTCACCCTATTTGGGCTATGTCCACAGAGAAAGAACGAGTCTTTCCTTTTATATTATTCAGTAAAATGAAGAGATACAACCTAGAGTAGATCTATTATACTTTTATCTTTTCTCTCACATAGTCTCATCTCTCTTTCTCACTCAGAATACACATATACACAACCGCAATACAATTCCCTCATATATAGTGAGGGGTTTCCTTAAAGGTAAAAAAACCTAAATTAAATATAACTTCTACTGTTAAATCGTCCACCTAATGAACGACCCAAATTGACTACAAAATTATAATATTTTATAAGTCAATTTTACATCTATTTTCATCTTCAGGGGTGCTGACCACAGACAGGGGGGGAATGTTCCCACTAGGACCTTCATAGGGAGGGACAAGTCCCCCCCCCCCACGTGGAGGGGTATATAGTCTTCATGGGTTATACATCCAACTAAAACAATGACCTCTAAATAAAGAAGATAATCAGGATCCACACCCAACAATCTCCCACTTGGAAACTGATGATAAAAACTCCATCGCTACTTCATTTGCTAGAAAATGACTCCAATTTGGACCTAGTTGTTTCTCATTTTCATCATCATACTTGAATACAAATTCAAACCCACCAACATCTCAGTTTCTCCTTGGTTACAAAGTTTGTTAACATATATGCAGGATTCTGACTAGTGAGTATCTTTTCCAGCTTCAAATTTCCATCTTCCAACACTGACCGTATGAAGTGGTACTTGAGATATACATGTTTAATCTTCGAATCAAGTTTTGATTTCTTTAAAATATGAATGGCACTCTGGTTATCACTATATAACCTACCTAGCTCCTTCTTCTTATCCAATTCATCCAAAGACCTTTGTAACCAAATCATTTCTTTATTAGAATTTATAATAGCAATATACTTTTCTTCTGTCGCTGAAAGTGCAACAACACTCTACAATTTTGAAACCCAATTGACAGTTGTTTCACCTATATTAAACACATACCCTATGGTGCTCCTCTTACTATCTCTATCACCTGCCATATTTGCATCAACATATCCTCGTAGAGAAATGTTTGAACCTTTAAAGCATAATGCTTGATATGCGGTACCTCTCAAATACCTAAGAATCCACTTGACTTCCATCCAATGTTATTTTCCTGGATTTTTCATGTACCTTCTTACAACTCCCACTGCATGAGCAATATCAGGCCTTGTGCAAACCATTGGATCCCTTAAGATTCCAACTGCTAATGCATATGGAACTTTAGACATATAATCCATCTCTTCTTGAGTCTTAGGACACATCTCCTTAATTAGTTTGAAATGGATAGCGAGAAGTGTAGTAACTGGTCTTGCATTCTGCATATTAAATATTTCCAACACCTTTTCTATGTACTCACTTTGAGACAATGTTAATTTGCAATTTTTCCTATCTCTAGTTATTCTCTTACCAAGGATTTTTTTTGTAGCACCCAAATCCTTCATTGCAAATGAATTTGCCAATTTTCCTTTGAGCACATGTATTTCCTGCATGTTAGACCCTGCAACAAGCATGTCATATGCATAAAATAACAATATAATATAGCTGCCATCATTTTTCCTTTTGAGATAAACATAATGATTAGAGTGACATCTAGTATAACCTTGTTCAGACATAAACATGTCAAATTTTACATACCACTGCCTTGGAGCCTTTTTTAAGCCATACAATCTCTTCTTCAACCTTCACACTAGTTTCTCCTTCTCTTTGACCTCATATCCTTGTGGTTGTTGCATACAGATCTCTTCCTCCAAATCCCCATGGAGAAAGGCTGTCTTTACATCTAACTTCTTAAGATGCAAATCTTTTGTTGCTACTAGAATTAAAATATTTCTAATTTAATTCATTTTAACAATAGGAGAAAATATTTCATCAAAATCTATACCTTTTTTCTGTGCAAACCCCTTCACCACAAGTCTAGGTTTATACATTTTTCTACCTCCATCTTCTTCCTTCAACTTGTAAACCCATTTATTCTACAATTTTGTTTCACCTGCAGGAAACTTGACTAAGTCTCAGGATTAGTTATGTACCAAGGAGTCCATTTCTTCTTTCATGGCTAGCTCCCACTTCTTCCTAGCTTCTACTTCCATTGCTTCTTCATAACATTCTACTTCACCAAAATCAGTCAACAATACATAATTTAATGAAAGAGAGTATCATTAAGGGGGTCTACTTATCCTAGTAGATCCTCTAACACCACTTTCAGGTGTTTGAGGTGCCTGCTGCTATTGTGGTTGTTTTTATTGTTATCGTTGATGATAATTATGACTTTTAAGCACCTTTATGTTTTTTGTGATCTCATCAAGCACTATGTATTCTATGTTTTCTTTTTCATGCTTCTAACCTTATACATAAAATTTCATTGAATATGACATCTATGCTCCTAATGATTTTGTGATTTTTATAAACATAAAAGCGATATACAAAATAATTAACATCATATCCAATAAAGTTACATTACTTTGATTTTTCCTCAAGTTTTGTTCTATTTTCTTTACTAGTGTGGACAACTGAAAATCTTTAAAAATAAGTAGTTCACCTTTTTATCTACCCATGCCTCCTTTGTAATACCACCATCCAAGGAACTTGAAGGTCCTTTTATTATTAGATAAATAACACTATCTACAACATCTGCCCAAAATTGTAAAGGCAATCCTGCATGCAATCTCATGCACCTTGCACACTCCATGGTTGTCCAGATCATCCTTTCTAACACACCATTTTCTTGTGGTGTTCTTCGAATTGTCTTCTCTCTATGAATTCCATGCTCTTAGCAATACTTATCAAACTCTTTGTTGCAATATTCACATATGAGACACTTCAACCTTTTTCTTGTCTCATAATCAACCAAAGCTTTCCATTTCATGAAATTATCAAATACATTAGATTTATTTCAAATACAATAAACCCAAGTTTTCTTGGTTGCATCATCAATAAAAGTAACATAATAGTGACAACCACTGAGAAATTATACCTGAGAAGGTCCCACTATATTTGTATGCACGAGTTCTATTTTTTCGTTCTTCTTTTCTTTCCCAACTCTAAGAAATATGACTCTTGTTTTCTTTCCATGAACACAATTCTCACAAAATTCCAAATCAACATGCTTTAAACCTAGCAACAAATTTCTTGAGTAAAGAATTTGCATCCCCTTCTCACTCATGTGTCCAAGCCTATGATGCCACAATGTTGTATCTGCTCCTGTAGAGGTTAAAGAATTAACATAATTAGAAATACCATTGCATAAATATAGTGTACCAACATTTTATCCTTTTGCCATTACTAGGGCTCCTTTTGTAACCTTCCAAGTTATCTGTTACAGTAGTTACACAACCTTCACCTCCCAACTGCCCTGTTGATTAGATTTTTCTTCAGATCTCAAACATGCCTAAACTCCTTCAATAGCCATTGGTTTCCATTATGTTGTTTTATGAAAACTTTACCCATTCTAATGATTTTACAGGGTTTATCATCACCCAAATGAACCTGTCCAAAATCTTCTTGAACATAAGCATGAAAATGTTTCCTATCAGGCGTGGCATGGAATGAGGCCTCTGAATCTACCACATAGGCATTAATAATATTTTCTACTGAAATAATCAAAGTGTCTTGCAACAAACCACCTGTCACATTCGCTTCATGATTGTTTTATTGTTGCGCAGATCCTTCTTTTCCCTTCAGAGACCTACAATCTTTCTTCAAGTGTCATTTCTTCCTGCATTTCTAGCACACTATCCCCGATATGGACACTGATATTTCTTTGCTTGACTTACTGCAATATACCAGGCTATTTCCTCTTTCAATTTTTTTCCACTAATCTCTACAGTCAAAGAATTACCTCATGTCTCACCGAAGCTTTTCCATCGCATTTCCTCACTAAGGATTGAATCAACAACATCATCTAACTTTAAAGTACTAGATGCAGAGACAAAGTTACTAAAGGCCATAACTAAACCATTCCAACTTTCTGGAAATGAGCACAAAAATAACGAAGCCCTAACTTCATTATCAAAATTTACCCCTACATAACATAAATGACTTGTCACTATATTAAATTCATTTAAATGATCAGAAATAGATCCACCTTCTAACATATTCATATTAAATAAATGATTTATAAGAAATTACCTATTTGAGGCTAAGGTATTTTCATATAGTTTGGCTAATTCTACCACTAAACCCTCTGTTGTTGTTTCCTTTAATATTAAAGGCTACCGACATTTCTAGGCACAAATGTATTGTTCCAATTGTCTTTTTGTCGATAATATCTCATTTTGTGTCTGACATACTCATCAGCTTTTTTGTCTTTAGGCTCAATGGTAGGTACAAATATTTATGATACAAATAATATTCCATTTTCATCTTCCACAACTGGTAGTTTTAGCCATTAAATTTTTCGACCCTAAACCTACCATCTTCTGCCATTTCTCCCACTCAAATGAGGAACCCTTGTCTCCTATAATTTTATCAGCCAAATAGACCTTCGGCTCTGATACCAATTGTTAGAAAATTATATACTATAGAGCAATGGAACACATAAAATATTGCAAAAACACAAACATATAAAACAAGGGAGACAAAGATATGCGTGGTTCACCTAATTTGGGCTATGTCCATGGAGAGATAGCTAGTCCTTCCTTTTATATTATCTAGTAAAATGAAGAGATACAACCTACTGTAGATCCATTGTAATTTCCTCTTTGCTCTCACATAGTCTCCTCTCCCTCTCCCACTCAGAATATACATATACACAGTCACAATACAATTCCCTCATATATAGCAAGGGGTTCACTTCGAGATAAAATAACCCTAAATTAAACGTAACTTCTACCGTCAGATCATCTGCTTAATGAACGGCCTAGATTGACTATGAAATTACAATATTTTACAAGGAAAATTTACATCTATTTTTAGCTTCAGGGGCACTGCCCTTGAACCCTCTTTGGGGGCCATTGGCCCCCGAACCCCCCAGCTAGGGCAGATGGACCCCCAGGACCCCTACGGGGGGTGGGGGGGGGGAGTTCCCCCCGCATGGAGGTGTGTATAGTATTCCTGGTGCATACATCCAACTGAAACAAAGACATATGAATAAAGAAGATAACCAAGCTCCACACTCAACAAAACTATTATCTCACTTGAAAGGAAAAAGACTTGTTTTAAACAAAAATTATATTCAGAGCGAAAATTATTTATGTCAAACCAAAGTTAAAGGAGGAACGTTATTTTAACCTTGACTAATCAATAAAGTAACTTGATTTTCTTGTGTTCATCTTCCTTTTATCCAAGGGACCACTAACAAGATTGCAAGGATCCTAAGGAAGCATAAGGTGGCTTCAACCTTTCAGCCTTTAAATACCATCCAGAGCTCCCTTAGATCTATAAAAGACCTAGTGGACCCAAAGAATATGAAGGGTTTTTACGTTATCACATGCTCCTATGGGACTCCCTATATTTGTGAGACTGGTCGCTCGATTAATCAAAGGATTCGTAAGCATACTGCTGATATCAAGCATGGCAGGACCTGCTCCTTTGCTTTGATGGAGCATGCAGATAAATCTAAGCATCACATTTGGATTGAGGAGGCCCAAGTCGTTGCTAAGGTTAGTCATTTGCATCGTCATAAATTGAGGGAGGCCCTAGAAATTGAAAAAAGACCGAATAATTTGAATAGAGATGATGGTTGGAATATTAGTAGAAGTTGGGTCCGTGTCTTGTCCTCCTAGTTTGTTTGTTTGTTTGTTTGTGTTTTTTTTTTTTTTTTTTTTTTTTTTTTTTTTTTTTTTTTTTTTTGCTATGTAGGTATTGACATCCCCTTTATAGTATTTATTGTTGATTTATTCTTCATTAAAGTTTATTTTCTTGATCCTTTGCGTTTTTTATGTATTTTATCATCCCATTAGTTCTTAACTCCTTTTAGTATTTTTGTTATTCATTTAATGGGCCTGAGCCCCATATTTTATTGTTGACCTCATTTTATTTATTGATTACTTTTTCTTTGGATATGTGTGTGGGTGTGTGTGTGTGTGTGTGTGTGTTTCTGTTTTTATTTATTTTTCCATTAATTATTTTGTTTCATTTTGTTTTATTTCCATTATTTATTTTATTTATCAAATGATCTTGTCTCTCCTTCACTCGTTTTTATAATTTTTGACTCCCCCCTTTTAAATTTTGACTTTGATTATTTATTTATTTACTTATTTATTTTAAAAACTAGCTTTTTAATATAGCGATTACTTATTAATATTTGTTTTTAATAAATTAATAAACTAATAGCACAATTTAAATATTATTTTTCAAAACCTAGTTGTTTAATATAACCATTACATATTAATATTTTAATAAATTAATAAACTAATATCATTATTTAAATATTTTTTTCAAGAACTAGTAATATTTGGTTTTAATAAATTACTTTAAATATTATTTTCAAAACTAGCCATTTAATATAGCTCTTACCTATTAATATTTTCAATAATTAATGAAATATATCATTATTTAAATGTTTTCAAAAAACTAGTCTTTTAATATGGCCTTTACATATTAATAATTTAATAAATTAATAAACCAATATCATTATTTAAATAGAACTAGTAATATTTGGTTTTAATAAATTAATTTAAATATTATTTTTCAAAAAACTAGTCGTTTAATATAGTAGTTAACCTATTAATATTTTTAATAAATTAATTAAATAATATCATTGTTTAAATATATTTTTTTCAAAAAAATAGTTGTTTAATATAGCCGTTACTTAATAATATTTGTTTTTAATATATGAATAAATTAACATTATAATTTAAACATTATTGTTCAAATATAGCCATTACTTGATTTATGTCTCTACATTGCTCTCTATTTAAGCCGTTTCCATGGTCTGCCTCTTCATCTGGTCCTGATGATGAACCACACTTGTTGGTTCGAAACACGTAGGCCAAAAAAACTCTCTCATGTGATTTCTACCGAAAGACTTTGTTTAATTCATTATGGATCACATAAACTTGAATACAGAAAATAATAATAATTATTATTATTATAGAGATATAGTTCATTGTCAAATTGTTATATGAGATTCATTTGTTTATGGAGTAAGGTAATTACTTCCATCTAAATATTTGACCATTAAAATTTATAGAGTTGTATATGCTCTATTAGTTAACTGTTGGAAAATGATAATATTAGAATGGTCACCCTTAAAACCCTTGGCACACTCAAATTCTATAGGTTAAACAACTTAAGCTCGAGCTTTTCAAAATATTTCCCAAATTTTCATTAAAAAATAAAAAAGTCATTTCGTCTATTTTTAATTTGATTTATATTTATTGGCTTGGGTTAAAGCATCATAAATTAGATTTAAAGCACTGGATGCTCGATAATATTTTTCTTAATATGATATTTTATAATTTACAAGTATCATATGGTTAATTCAATAAATACATAAAATGTTTATTATAATATATAATTTATATCTATAAGTTAAGGATGTAGTTGTCTATAATGCAATTTTTTGGAAACTTTTCAGGTGGGTTTTTTTGGTCAAAATCCGGCAGCAATTTATTGGAATCCCAAGTTTTATAGCTAGTTTCTACACAATCAAAGCATCCCAGGGGTTTTCAGGGTGCTGAATCCAAATATGCAGTTAAAAAACCGTTTTAACTGCAACAAATCAAGATGTAACCTCAATTTCTTCCGCTGGATTCCGTCACTGAAATCTCCAAAAAGTTGCATTATAGACAACTCCGTTAAGGATAAAGCACTATACAAATTAGATTTAAAGCATCAATGGAGACCAGAGGCAGAAGTGATATGTGTAGTCAAGCTCTAAAGGCTACACATAATGCATAGAGTTTAGAAGTTTTATTCTCATTTTAAAATTCTTCTCATATATCTTTGGGAATATTTGGAATAAGGTTTGTGGTTTAATTTTTGGCATATTCATGGAATGGTTTATTGGGTTTCATTGTGTATTTGTATTGTTTCACTTTAACCAAAAATAAAATAGATAAACATAAGCAATGAATCATAAGTGATGGCTATTTGTTTAGAACGTCTCATCTAGGCTCATAATTGTAGGTTTTAACCCCTTACAGAAATTATTTGCATATGAAATTTAAAAACAGAAAATAAACAATGGCGAGAGCATAAAACATAAAACAAATATACACAAATATTTTCCCATGGATCCCAAAACAGGGACTACTAGATTAATTTATCATTATATTTCTTTCAATGTTATAATACCTATATATACATGTTGAAGCATTCATAAACCCCAATCCATTAAGCCTGGATTAGAACATAATTGTATTTCGCTTGACTTGATCTACAAATTACCATGGGAAAAACATCATCATGCCAAAAACCATGTGTGAAACCCATGCACAAAACCATAGCTAGGTCCGCCCACCTAATATAGGGTCCAAAAGAATTTTTCCCAGGATGCTGCCCTGGACCCCGCCTAGGGGGCTTTCGAACCCCCTTTAAACCCCAGGATTCATGCATAGGGCTAGTCATGGAGAGAATATAACACACACCCAATGTTCTCCCACATGTTTTCTTTCCACATCCCTGGGTCACAGGAGATCTTAGTCATTCGTCCAACCTTGTAATTCCCATCGTTTATCTACACCAAGAAAAGTTCTCAGTGATCACAAACTTCATCAATGCATTCGTGACATTCTTCAAAGTGTCCACCTCTAACAAAAACACATTTTTTCCCTCAACCATATCCCTTACAAAGTGATACTGACATCAATGTGCTTTGTCTTTGAATGATAAGAATAGTTCTTTTCCAAGAAAATTTCACTTTGTTTGTGAGATTCTATCCTTATAGCTCTCTATACTAACCCCATACTTGAACAAATCTTTGCAACCAAACTGCTTCCTTGCTTGCATGAGTGGATGCCATGTATTCTACCTCTATATTTGAAAGTAACACTATAGATTTTCTCTTTCTCACCTGACCAAATACACCTCCAAATAGGTTAAACACATACCAACTTGTACATATTCTCTAATCCAAATATCCAACCCAATATGCATCAACAAAGCCACGGATGTCATTATTCACATTCTGATATAGGTGTTGTCCTTGATAGCAACTCACTTAGATGAAAGTTCACAATGCAGCAGGTCAACAGCAAAGGATTACAAATTAGACTCCAAAGAATGAAGAAAGAGAGGTATACGCTGGTTCACTTTGACCAAGGAGTGTATACACGTGGGTTACAGAAAAAAAGTTGCATATAACATATACATGCACTTTCACATGAGGGAAAGCATATACATGTCGGAAAACCAAGTTTGTGTTCCAAGGTATTTTGGTCCAAGGTATTGGTCGTAAGTGGTTTTGGTCCAAGGTATTGAGAAAGGCCTAAGAGTATATAAGGAGGAAAAGATCATTAGGCTAATGTGCAAGCAATAAGATTCTAAGGAATACTTCTATCTGAAGTATACTTTATGTTGCAGGGTCATGTTTAGGACTAGATCTGAAATATTCATGTGCACCTTGAGTTCAATATTGGATCAGGAATCATGAGACTTGAAATGACTTATTCTTGAGTGATCTGATATTGGTTGAGATTAGCTCTGATGTTTCGCACCTGTTCTATTTGTTATCTATCATGATCTAGGTTTGTCTGGAGTCTGGAATTGCAGCAAAGTTTTGAGTCAATATTCACAGATCTGTACGCAGGTTCATCTCGGCCAAGGAGCGTGTACACACAGGTTCGGTTCTTTCAAGTAGCGTATACGAAATAAAAGCTTCTTTTCAGATCTGACTTATCTATTTGATCAAATTATGTTGTTTTACTATTGTCTGTCAATGAAGTCTTCTTAGATCTAAATGTAAAACTGAATGCATATGGAGGTTGGCATTTGATTGATTAATTGTATAAGTGAGAAGAAGTGATCTCTATCGCTACCTATGTAAAGCTCTGTAGATATTCAATATATTGATGGTTGTTATAGACTTGATTCAAAATTTTATGTTTGCAGTAGTTTTGAAGGTATACACAGGTATAATTCACAGAAATTGCATATACACAGAGGTTGGGTTCAGCTAAGTAGCGTATACACTCTAATGCATGACTTTTGAGGTTGCAGCTGCTTCTGAATGATGATGCAGGGTTTTGGGTTCAGCACAGTGTTCTAGTGTCAGTGATCTGATTGTTAAGATCGATTGAATATTGGTTGATACAGTTTAAGTTTAAAATATTTGATGGGTCCAATGTGAAAATTTGATGAAACGTGGCCTTCAGATTGTGGTGTTTTGATCCAGGAGTATCCAATCTAAAAATTCATGAAACGTGGTCCCCGGTAGAAGAGTGGAGTTTTCTGTAGGTTGGCACCTTCGTGCTAGTAAACATATTGGCTAGTACAAGAGCTAGGGGGTTGTATCTCCCTTTCAGTAGAAGCTGGAGAATGAGAGAAGGTTGTAACCTTCTATAGGTAGAAGCATGCGTACTGGTATGAGCCTGCACCAGTACAAGATTGTAAACAAATTTTCTTATTACTAAAAGAAGACAGAGATGACAGCAACAGGTGGTTTTTACCCACATTGGGTTTCCACCTTAAATCTTGGTGTTCATGTGTGTTTCTTATGTATGATGCTTTATTTTGCTTTTACTGCATTGTCTAATAAATATTTGATATACTGGTTTAAGCTCAACACATGATAAATTGTATAAATCACAAGTTCTCTGCATATACGTTAGTTTCTTTAATCATAGTCGTGTGTACATGCTAGTTCACTTCATTGAAGTAGCATATATAAATATGTTTGGGAAATAAAATTATTGATCTAATAATACCGATTCACCCCCTTCTCAGTATTATTTCCAACAATTGGTATCAGAGTAGGTCCTTCAAAAGAAGCTTGATCGCTTGAAGGGAGATCCATCAACATGAATAATCAAGAAAGCATGGAATCCATCAGACCACCAATCTTCAATGGGAGCAACTGTGTTTATTGGAAAATAAGAACCATATCCTATCTACAATCGCTTGAAATGGATGTCTAAGAAATTGTGGAGGGAGGATATACATTTCCAACAGCAATTCCTATAGATGCGGTAGATAAAAATCAATATGAAACCAATGCCAAAACTCTCAATACTTTATTGGGAAGTTTGTCACAATCAAAGTTTGTCAAATTCATGCAGCTTAAATTAGCGAAAGAAATATGGGACGAAATCATTCTGAGCTACGAAGGAGACTCTCATGTAAAACGTGCTAAGCTTCAAACTCTCAAAATTCAGTATGAAACTCTTAAGATGCATAGTGATGAAAGTATAGCTAATTAATTCTTACGTATAGATGAGGTTGTTAATTGTATGAAGAATTTGGGTGAAGAAATAAAGTTACCTTGGTTGAGAAAGTTTTTAGATCCTTATCCGCTAAATTTGAATCCGAAGTGTCTGCCATAGAAGAAAAATAGGATCTGCAAAATATCACTATGACACAGCTTCACGGAATCTTAATGGCCTTCAATATGAGAAAAGGAGGACCATCAGATATGAGAGAAGCCACATTTAAAGCTTCAACAAAAGGAAAGGAAGAACACAATGAATGAGGACATATTTCAAAAGAAGAAGATGAGGTAAACTTTGTCAAGAAACTTAAACGGGGTTCTGGAAGGTTTAGAGGTAAGCTACCCTTCAAATGCTTTGCTTGTGGCAGAGTGAGTCATTATGTTGCTAGATGTCCTCATAAAGATAAATCTGAAAAAGGAAAGGAATATGAAAAAGGGAATATAAAACAAGTTGTGAATAAAAGGAGTTACTATAAATAGCGATGACTTATCTAATAGTGATTAAGATGAAACTAGACAAGATTATAAACTTCTCATGACTTATGATAGTAATGATTTTTGGGATAGTTTAGAAGAGGATAGTGATGGTTTATCTAATAGTAATGATTATAGACTTCTCATGGCTTATGACAATGATAATTTTTGGGATGCTTTAGAAGAGGAACACCTTCATGAAGAAATATCTAAACTCAAAATCTGTTTGGAAGAAAAGAATATGATTATAGATACCTTAAAATACCAACTTGCTGAAAAGGAAAAACACAATGAAAAACTAGAATGTGAAATTGTGGGTCTAAGAAAGGATCTTGAGAAAACGAAATCTCTCAATCTTAGATTTGCTAAAGGTTCAGAAATTTTAAATGAAATTAACAAATTTTAGTGTTCTCCTCTAATAAATATAGGTCTTTGATATAATGAAGAAGCATCTTAATTACAGAAGTCATCAACCTCCACCAAAAGCTATCTTGATGCAGCAAAGACCAGTGAATAGTATGACAATTGTCAGAAAAGGCATAAAGCAGATCACCAGGTAAATCATACTCAATTTACTCCAAGGATGAATAGAAGCCACAACCAACCTCAGGCAAATCATACTCAATTTGCTCCAAAGATGAATATCAATAGAAACTAAAATCACCAAGTTAATAGATTCGATAGTCACGGGAACTTCTTTAATGGGCAATGTTTTACATGTCATAATTTTGGGCACAAAGCTACTCAATGCATTGCTTACAAAACCATCATGAAGAAGCATGAAACCAAATGAATGTAATAGGGATCAAGAGAAGTTCCTATAATAAATTTTCTCCTCTTGAAAATGAAATAGAATGCTCAATCTATAACAACTTTGGTCATGAAGAATCTGAATGCAGGAGAAAATTTTAGCAAACATATCAAAAGGGGAAAACGCCATTAAATCCCAAGATATGGAGAAGGAAAGAATCTCAAACATAAATATGTGGTATAGCCTTGTATGTAGAAGGACAAGTAAATCAGTGGTACATCGATAGTGGATGCTCAAAACACATGATAGGTGACAAAGAAAAACTTCACTCATATAATTCCTTAGAAAAGGAAAAGAATGTCTCATTTGGAAATGACACTCCTACTGTCATAAAAGGTAAAGGCTCTATTTTCTTGAAAGAAAAGGTTAAAGCTGGAAATGTTATGTATGTAGACGGTTTAAAGCATAACCTATTGAGTGTCAATCAAATGTGTGATCAAGGAAATGAAGTGGTTTCTCGATCAAATGTATGTGTTTCTCGTGAGTTTGATACAGGAGAGACCGTGATCAAAGGTATAAGAACTCCAAACAATTTATACATACTCAAGGGAGGACAACAAAAGTGTTGTCTAAGAAAAAATGATGAAAATTGGTTGTGGCATAGAAGATTGGGACATCTAAGCTTTTCTCAAATAAGAAAAGCATGTAGACTCAAGCCTGTTTGTGATCTTCCACATATCATCATCCTAGAAAATATAATATGCAAACCATTTCAGATCAGTAAGAAAACCAGAGTCCACTTCATGGAAAAAGGAAGGTCAGTTAGTAAGCCTCTTGAACTTGTCCATACTGATTTATGTGGACCATCAAGGAAAAAGTCACCTCGTGGAGAAGAATAATTTATTTTTTTCATTGATTATTTTTTCAGAATGTGTTGGATAGGTATTCTAAAGAATAAAGATGGGAAATTTGAAAAGTTCCAAGCCTTCAAAGCTTTAGTTGAAAATGAATCAGATCAAAAAATCAAATGCCTCACATCTGATCGAGGAGGGGAATTTACATCAGATGAATTATTTGACTTTTTTGAACAGCATGGAATAAAAAGGCAATCCTCCACCACAAGGACTCCTCAGCAAAATGGTGTGGTAGAAAGAATGAACAAAACAGTTCAACAAATGGCTCAAGCTATGCTAGATGAATCTGAAACTTCTGCAACCTTTAGGGGTGAAGCTGCATTCACTACCGTAACTATTCTCAACAAAGCAAATGTTTGGGTAAATAGCACTCAAACTCCACATGAACTTTGGTATGACAAGACTCCTATTGTAAAATACTTTAAATTTTTTGGAAGCAAATGTTTTATCAAAAGGACTGATGAAAAACTTGCTAAGTTTGAAGCCAGAGCAGATGAAGGTATTCTTCTTGGTTATTCTTCTAGAAGTAAAGGATATAAATGTTATAATAAAAGACTTGGGAAAATTATTGAAAGCATTGATGTTGTAGTTGATGAAGCATGCAAAAATCCAAAACAGATAAAATCAACTGAAGATTATGACAACAAAAAAGATGGGGATTATTTTCCCACATCAAATTAAAATGATATTGAAGAAGAAACCAATGAGGCACCAGAAGAAGAGATAATGGTAAAAGAAAAGACTCCATCTAGGTATGTTCAGAAAAATCATCTAGAAACTCAAATTTTAAGGGAAAAAGAGGTAGGTGTATAGACAAGAAGAACTATTACAGGAACCTCAAGCTATCTAGCATTACTATCCTCCACCGAACCTCAAAATGTAAATGAAGCATGCAAAGATGAATGTTGGGTCAAGGCCATGGATGAAGAACTTGAGCAAATTGAAAAGAATGATACTTGGGAATTAATTTCTAGACCTCATGATAAAAATGTTATAGGAACTAAATGGATATTCAAAAACAAGTTGAATGAAAATGGGGAAGTCATTAGAAACAAGGCTAGACTTGTTTGTAAGGGGTATGCTCAACAAGAAGGTATATATTTTGAAGAAACCTTTGCACCTGTTGGTAGACTTGAATCCATAAGGATGTTTCTTGCTCTTTCTAGCTTTTAGAAATTCAAAGTATACCAAATGGATGTAAAATGAGCCTTCCTTAATGGAGATTTAGAAGAAGAATTTTATATTGAACAGCCACAAGGATTGATTCTTGGAAATGATGCAAAACTTGTATGCAGACTCAAAAAGGATCTCTATGGTCTGAAACAGGCTCCAAGGGCCTAGTATTACCACCTTGACAAATATCTACACCAACAAGGTTTCACAAAAGGTTCTGCAAATAACAATCTATAAACAAAGATTGAAACTGATAAATTGCTAATTAGTATTATTTATGTTGATGATATCATTTTTGGTAGAAATGAAGAATCCATGAGTCAGAATTTTTCTTTAGTAATGCAACAAGAATTTGAAATGTCCTTCCTTGGTGAACTTACCTATTTTCTTGGTCTACAAGTTCAAAAAACTAAACATGGTATTTTTCTGTCACAAACCAAACATCTCAAATAGATGTTGAAAAGGTACAGAATGGAAGATTCTAAACCTATATGTAACCCAATGGTAATAGGATGTAGTCTCAGCTCAAATGATGAATCAACAAGAATACATCAACCAACTTACAAATCCATGATTGGCAGTCTACTTTATCTAACAAGTACCTAGCCTGACATCATGCATGTAGTAGGAATAGTTGGTAGATTCCAAGAAAATCCAAAGGAATCACACCTTCAGGAAGTCAAAAGAATTTTCAAATATATTCAAGGAACTCAGAATTTTGGTTTATGGTATCCTATAGTTACAGATCCTACTCTTCATGCATATACAGATGCAGATTGGGCAATAAGTGTTGATGATAGAAAAATAACTAGTGGTGGTGCATTCTATATGGGTTCTAGGTTAGTGTCTTGGTTCAAGAAGAAACAAAGTTCAATTGCTTTATCTACAGCTGAAGCTGAATATGTGGCTATTGCATCTTGCTGCACACAACTACTTTGGATGATGAAAACTTTGCAAGACATTTAGATCACACGTACTCCACCTATCTCCATTCTATGTGATAATACAAGTGCCATCAATATTTAAAATAATTCAGTCATGCACTCCAAGACCAAGCACATACCCATCAAATACCATTTTCTACTTGAACAAGTGCTTGAACAAAAGGTCAAATTGGAGTATGTTCCCTCCAAAGAATAGGTTGTTGATATATTCACTAAACCACTACCCAGAGAAACATTTGAATATCTCAGACAAAAGTTGGGAGTAGTTGCTACATCATCCTACTGTTAAATCCAACTTTTTCAGAGAAAGGTTATTATACATGTGTTTCATGAAGCATAGTTGTGTACACATGTAGGTTTCCATGGGTCAAGGAGCGTATATGTTTTTTAGATAGGAAAAACTGTGGTGCAAGCTCTGATATGGGTAGAACAGGTTCAAGGGGAGCACTAGCCTTCACGTACATTCAGTAGTTAGTATTATGGTTGTTGAGTCCAGCTATGGCTTCAGATATTTATACCATTTGTTGCTTAAGTCATGTAAAATTCTAGGGTGTGATATGTCTTCTCATACATTTGAATGAGTCCTCTTGGACAAATGTTGTAATTTGTATCCCCACTTTGCGTGGCATGGATAATGTAATATTTATTATTTATGCCATGTATAGAATTGGTATATCCCCACTTGGTTGGGTGGATGAGTCAAATTTGGTATATCCCCACTTGGTTGGGAAATGGATGTATATATCAGTCATTGGTGATAGGAAGGTCATACTCACATAGTTGAGTTATAAAGTCATGTTATTCTTTGGAGAATATTTTTGCAGACTCTACATGTGCTCAAGGGGAGCATGGACGGTTTCAATGCATCTCAGCATGTATAAAGGGGAGCTCAATTAGAGAATTCAGCGTGTACTTAGGGGGAGCATGGACAACATAATGTATGTCAAAGGGAGAGAACATCTTCATCCACCCTTTGCCCTTGATATCAAAGGGGGGGAGTGTCTTGGTGTTGTCTTGGTATTTTTATTGCCATCAAGTCCAAAGGGGGAGATTGTTGGCATTATGATATAGGTTTTCTCCTTGATGGCAACTCACTCAAATGGCAGTTCACAGTGCAACAGGTTAACACAATGCCAAACCCAAGACTTAATGTCGTTGCCACCTCCTGGGGGATTATTTACCACCTGAATGCATGGAGCCACCACACCAATGGCCTCAAGCATGTGGAGGGTGGTGGGTTTGTACCCCAATGCCATTATCATTTAACTACCATGATGGGAGTGTTGCCCAGTTCACACCCCGATTGGGGGTGTAATACAACTACTATGAAATAAAAGTTAAAATCATATTCCTCGCATGGGCACATATATATGATTCAAATCCATTGTGTAATTAGGAAGTATCATACTTAGTAGAAGCAACCAGGAAAGAATTTCAAGACCGAATTAACCAACGTTATTCACAAATTTGGGGTAAATTTTCAATGACTATTGTTAGTTAACATAAATTTTATTAAAAATTTGATTAAAAATTTTCAAAATTTTAGTAGAGTTGAAAATTGGAATATATATATATATATATATATAGTATAGATATGATATATATAGATATAATATAGATATATACACCACATTATTTATTTTACTACATTACTCTAACCATATTTAAGTTTACAATTTTTTATATATTAATTTATAGAAAGAATATTATGTAAATTTATAATATATTTTATTAAAATAAAGATATGAATAAGAATAAAATATTAACATATGTTATGATTATATTTTTAATTGATAAAATAAAACTAATAAATGATAAACTGAAAAGAAAAATCACACTTAGTATTAGAGGACTTTTTCTTTAATTTTATAATCATGAGAAAGAAAAAATAATAATATACAAATATATAAAGGTAATTATATAAAGATATCATCAACCAATTTAGATTCATTTTAATTCCAAATATATCTAGAAATAAAGGGATCAAATCTCTTGAAATACAAACTTTTCTTTAAATTTTATACTAAAAAATTTACACCTTAAAGAATTCCAAATTAAAATAAATATAAATGGATTTATTAACCAATATATTAAAAAGTGTAACGTTGCACATCATTTTTTTATTGGAGTTGAAGCATTAATATTATATTCTTTTGTGTAAACCAAGCCGACTCTTTTGTGTAAACCAAGATAATTAACCAGGTGTATTATAAAAGATTGAATTTTTGTATGATTCTCTTTATGGTACCAGAAAGAGCACCTCTTTAGATTCAATATAATTGATTATTTGCATATTAATAATTACAAATAAAAAATAATTTTTTTTATGTCACGTGCACTACATTTTTTTTGGTAACCTTTACAAAACAAATTAAGAGCCTCGCCACCCAAGGTTTTCACCATAGAATTACGCAAGCCTCAAAGTGGATAAAAATTATATCAAATTTAATGAATGTTATGACGAGGCAAATTTTACGCAGGGGCTTTTGTCACAAGCTTGCGACTTGCTATGCCTCTTCGTTAGTGTTGATGCAACTCTTGATGAACCAGTGGTGAACCTACTCAGATCTTTCACACTCTTGCGGCCTACACAATTGCTTCCTTGCCTAACAACGGCCTCGATGTCCCTTCGATCCTTTGGTGAACTTCCTGCGAACTTCGGACAAAGACTTAACAGAACTACTATCACAGCAGACTTTTTATGAAAGCACAGAGATACTCAAATGGCGGAAATATAGTGTACTCATATTATTTCAGATGCTCAAATAATTTATAGAGATAGACTGTCACCGCATTTATTGGACTATATACTGATCATAAATATCAAGTAATACTAGAGGCTTCCTCGCGATGGACAGACTCTGCCTCAGAAATTTCAAAGAGAAATATACAGACTAATGGACTCTAATGGTTCAGCCACTTTAGGTTCTCACCAGTACTGAGCATATTGATGCGTAGGCTTCCAAACCACTTATAGACTTGAGCAATTTCATGGCGCAAGTAGATCAGACGCGTAGGTCCACAGATGCAGAGCAGGAAATATACTCGACTCAGAAAAACACACAAGACACAGACCCTAAACACTCAAACTCCGATGCCCGAAGAATGAGCCTTACCCTTCTTTATATAGGAGAGAAGGGGGGACAAACATTGTCTCGGGTTGGAACAAGGAAAAGACATAAAGCAAAAGGAATCATTCCTTTTCAGTTTTACCGGAGCGACATCCGCACAAAATTCGGGTCCATCATATGGATCGAATAATTGCTTTCGGGTAATGCATCCGATATAGCCTGTAAAGTAGATTCTTTGTACTAAAAGTTATTCAGACATGACTAAAACACAGTGGATGCTTTTGTACTAAAGCCCACGAGAAAATATTATATTACACTGTGGAGATTTTTAAACAGAAAAATCCATGGAAAAACTAGTCACAATTTAGGCATTGTGACTGGTTCATACTAGAAGATTGTAAGTCCTGGAAATCTATCTTGTTTGCATTGAATGATGTCCCAAGCTTTGGTGTAGATTCGCCGGACGATGATGGGCTTTCCTAGAATGGTTTGATGTTGTACTTTGGTGAGGACCAACCACTCCATGTGCTCCCACATATATTCTTCAAGGGAATTATTGTAAGGAGAATCCTTGTAAGTTGTCCACTTAATGTCTACCATCTTCTTAACAGTATGATAAACTGGATGATTACATGTTGTGTTACAATTCATGATACAAGGTTTTCCCATGTTTTTGCAATATTTCTCATGTTCTACTAGATCCATCGCAGTTTTATTAACTCCGTAGTCTCTCCACCATTCTCTGAGCCATTCATTTTGTTGATATCCTTGATAATGCCTGACTGTTCTAAATTTGAGCCTGGTATAGTGGGTTTCTGTTTGGTCATCAACATTAAGAAATTACCACCATAATATTTTATAATCTACAAAATCAAAGACAGTATCAGGAAACATGATCTGAGGGTCATTCCTGAGCCATCTTGCTGCCATATGAGTTTTGATATGGCCAGGTTCATTCCATAAATCATGGGTTCAGTATATGCAAACATGTATTTCAAAGATACCTGTACTTTTCCCTCCATGATACCATATGGTAGCAATGCCGTGAAAGTTTTGTTCTAATGCTATCCTTGCGATCTCAGCATTTCTTCTGGCTTTGTCATAGACCATGTCATGTATCCATGCTCTTCCCTTGGGATAAACTTTTCTTTCTGGTACATACAACTGAAGATCCATATGGGGCTATAGATTAGCATCTAGGACCTTTGTATTTCTGAGTTGCCATGTGGGTTTCCAATCTCTTTTATATGTTTCCCATTCTAGTTCATCTGGCACAATCGTCATTGTTTCTCTCTTTCGCTCATGTTCCCATTCAGTAACAACAACCAAAACTTCTGCCTCTTTCTGCTCAATGTATTCTCTGCTTAAAAAATCAAGAAGGCTATTATCTTTTCCTTTAATATGTTCGACAGAGAAATCAAAATTGGCAAATAGGGCCTGCCATCTTGCAAATTTCGCTTCTCCAGCCTTCTTAATATTCTTTGTCAATACCTTTTGCATGGTTGATGCATCAGTTCTGAGGAGAAAAGGCTTATTTATCAGATAAACCTCAAACTTGCTTATACAGTTCCATGCAACTTTGACTTCTCTTTCAATGACAGAGTAATTTTGTTCTGCCAAGTTCCAGACGCCGGAAGCAAACTAAACCACCTGCTCTTCTTTACCAACTTTTTGTTTCAAAACTCCTCCCCATCCAACATTACTTGCATCAGACTCAACAATCTTAAAGGCCTGGTCATATGCAACATATAAAATGGGTAAATATTTTACTTTAGCCTTGATTTCTTGAACAACTTTGGTGTGAAGGTCTGACCATTCAGGAGGGTTCTTCCCTAACCTCCTGCTAAGGATTTTCCTATCGCTGGCGCAGTCTTGATAAAAATTGCTGACATAATTAATGCAACCCAAAAACCTTTTTAATTGTGTCTTATCCTTGAGCATATCTAGAAATTTGTTAGCGAAGTCAATGGCATGCTGCTGGAGAGAAATCTGCCCATTGCAGATTGTATGACCCAAAAATTTTATATAAGTCTGAAAAACTTCTATTTTCTTCTTGCTTAGAACTAGCCCATTCTTCTGAACTAACTTTAAGAAAATATTTACATGCTTAAAGTGTTCATCTATATTCTTAGAAAAAATCAAAATATCATCGATATATACAATCAACCAGTCAAAATAAGGCTTGAAAATGTCATCCATCACCTTATGGAACTTTGAGGGAGCATTTTTTTGTCCAAATGGCATGACATTCCATTCATAATGTCCTGCAGGAATACTGAAAGCAATTTTAAACTTATCTAATTCTTCTATAGCCACCTGCCAAAATCCTGCCTTCAAATCAAACTTCGAAAATATTTTAGCACCTACAATTCTTCTAATCAGGTCTCCTTTGTGTGGAATTGGATAGGTGTCATCTGTAAGAACTGAATTTAGAGGTTTATAATTGATAACAAGTCTAGGGATACCCCTGATCTGCTCTACCCTTTTGTCCACATAGAACCCGTAACAATTCCATGGGCTACTGGATTCTCTTATCAATCTCCTGTCGAGCAGTTGTTGGATCTCTTTTTGACAAAGATCCCTATACTCTTTGCTCATTGGTATGGCTCTGCTCTTGTAGGGTTTTCCATTAAATCCTTCCTTATATTGTAGTTTGATAGTATGTTGCTTTCGATGCGAGAAGGAATTCGGCTCTTCAGAACAACATTTTGCTTCTAGCTTTTGCTTTAAATCTTGAATTCTACTTTTTATCTGAGGCAGCTTTAACTGTTCTTCAATCCTTAGCTTACTCTTTAGATCTTTGAGATATGTCAGTAAGGATTCTGCCTTATCTAACTTCTGCATTGCCTACACCATAGTAGAGACCCTTGGACTGGAGACATAAGGCAATTCAATCTTCTTCTTTTTGCCTCTTGAAGTAGGGACACAGATAAAGTATCAGATTTTCCTCCCTTTAGTCTAACTGAACCATGTGGTTCAACTGCAACAAGAAATATATTTCCTAAAATACAATCAACGGGAATATCTACAACGGAAAACTTCATATGTACACAATGTGAATTAAAACATAATGAAGCTCTTGGAACTTCATACTGGAGCTTCTTATTTCCAAGACCCACAACCTTTCTTTCAGCAGAGACCCAATATCTGGCTGGAATGTTCTTCATATTAAGGATATTAATGTCTGCACCTGAGTCTAATAATGCGATCATTTGAAAGATCTTCCCTTGAATACAGATGTTCACCTTAACATGATGCTGCTGGTAGGTGATCGTAAATAATCTCATGTCTTCGAACCCGGAATTTGGGTCTTGCATACCTTCAGCAATTTGGACCACATGAGCATGTGCAGCTTGACTCCAGGGATCATCCTCATCTTCTTCTTCTTCTTCATATTTTTGGCTAGCTGCCACTTGTTTTCCTTTCTGTAGTTCTGCAATCTGTGCTTTGATTGCAGAGGTTTTAGATTTAATGTGGTGGATTTCACCACTTACCTCTCCAAGAGTAAGAGACCTTTGTCTTCCTGGTTTCTGGTGATGCATTTGGAAAGATTTTGTGTTCTGCTCATAAGATGCATCAATAAACAAAGGTTTCTTACCTGATTCCTTAGAAGCTTTTGTTTTCAACTGGTCTGTGAAAGCTTCGATCAGGCGGCTTTTCATATCACCATCCTCCATAGCTCGAATTTGAGACAGAATTTTTAATTCTACTTCTTCATCTATAGATGCCATTAGTACTCTCTTTCGGAGGCTTTGTCCTTTCTCCTTCCCTGGAACTGCTGGAATAATCAGGATCATCTTCATAAAAGGCATGGCAAGCACATTCATCGGAATCAGAACATGAGCATTCTGATGGATCTGATTTGGAATAATGGCCTATGTTTGCTTGTAGTTCTGCTTTTGTTGAGGAGCTAAAAGAATCAATAGGAGTTTCTTCTAGGTGGTGCTGTTGTGTTGTATCTTTGATTATGAGATTGGGGCATCTTTCTGTGACATGTGTCACAGAATTACATCTAAGGCAAACAATAGGGCCTCTATGCTCCTTTTTGAATTGTTTGGCTTTTTGAGCATAGCCAGCAGTCTTCTTTCCTCTGTTAAGCTTTGATTCTTCACCTTGAGGGCATCTTGATGCAGTATGCCCATTTTGCCCATAAAGCCAGTAAGTGATTTTGTTCCATTTCTCTTGCTTAGCAGAATGTAGATGGATGTTAGAAGGATTGTAATAATGTGTGTTTGGCACATACCTGTAATATCCCTTTCTCTTATGCTTTTGATTTCTATCCCTTGTAGGATATTTTCTTCTTCTGTCCTTTGGATGATTTCTTTTATTTTTGTAAAAAGTCTCTCTAAATTCTCTTTTGGCTCTTTTCTTAGACTTTCTTTTCTTTACCAAAGGATCATCAACTATAAGTCCATACTTGCTGCAAATGGACTTTCTATCTGGCAACCTAGATAATTTTTCCAAAGATTTATTCACTTTTGAACTTGTACAAAGACTTACCAATGTCTTTGTAATATAGGACTAAATCTCACCCCATGTGTAAGATTCAAACGGTAACTGGAAGACTTCCTGCATTTTGATATAATCAACAAATTTTGAGGGTAAAGCAGCAAGATATACATGTTTCCATAATAGGTTTTTGGAGTCTTTTACCTTGCAAATTCTGCATCCAATCTCGATGGAAGTCATCATATTGCGACATTTTATGGCACTTGAGGTTCATGAGTATAACCTCGTGTTTGTTGGTGAACTCTGTTTCACTTCTGCACCAATGTTCCAGAATCATTGATGTCAGGGCGCCAATCATATTGCTGATCACTGTGCCATCTGGATTATGGATAATGTCTCCTTTCTCATCCTTGAGGACTTCTGCTTCCATTGTTTTGATGAGCTTGGGAGAAGATTCAGTTTCCCACCATCTTAGGAGAGTACCTGTAAAACGTTGAATGATAGGTCTACACGCATCTATTTCAGATTTTCCTCTGAGACACATGAGCTTATATTATGTGTACATTATGTCAATCATTTGGCGTATCTAGCCAATGCTCATGTTGTCTATGTTCCATTCCCTGTGAGAATCAGGGAAGAAGGTATGGGCTTCAGGCAATTTTCCCTTTCCTTCAATGTCAAGAGCAGAGTATCTAAAAAATCTATGTTCTAGAGGCTCATAGATAGGGAAAATTTGTGTCTCCTGAGATTTCTTTTCTGTTTCTTTGGCTTCTGCTTCGGCCTCTGCTTCTTGGAATAAAGAAGCAATGTTAATATGCTCTGATTTGTCAGCATCTGATGAAGAAACAGTTTCTTTGGGAAATAGAGCAGGAAACTTATGAATATTTCTGATTGAATTTTCAATCTTTACATTTCTTTTCATCAAAAAGGAATTCGGAAATGGTTTTTCTGCTTTTGTCAATTGAACTTTTTCAACTTTTTCTGCTAACCCAGAAAGAAAAGTTTTAGTTGTGTCAATGTGACCAACTAATTTATCTCCTACCTCTTCTATTTTGTTCAGTGATTCTCTGGCATAAGTACGGGAAATACTAGAATCAAATTGCATATTATTTAAACAGCTATTCACACTATTTAATGAAATCTATACAATATCTATCTGCTTCTTTACATCATCAGCCTTTGTCACATTCATCTCCAGACCCTTGAGAGTAGTATTGGTCCAGTTTAATTGTTCACTAGCCTTTTGGATTCTTCCATCAATGCCTAAGGCATTATCATCCTTTTGGACCAGTGGGATAGCTTTAGCTGCATTGGTATTGTCTCCTAAAACAATTCATTTATGTGGAGGAAATGTGGTAGGAGTCTCAATTTGCGACCCATCTAATGCAGTCCATCCATGTTTGTTGACTGTGGAACTGGAGGAGGCTCCAGTGAAAACATTAATAGGAGCAATCTTATCTTTCCAGGAATAGAAAGATATCCATGTATTGTTTACCTCCATGTAATGCTTCCAACCATTTGCATATTACCTTTTCTAGTCAGGGGAGTATACCTGATCAAATTCTTCTTCTTGAGGATGTGTATACAAATCCCAATTAAGCATAGCCTTCATCCATTTAGTACTGATTTGCGATTTCAGGCATCCATCCATATGCAAGAAGAATCAGGGTTCTGTTTAAACCTACACTCTGGAATCAATTGTGACTGTTCAAGTATTCCTAGACCATATTTTGGCTTTGCAAGTCTCATTAGACAGTTCATTTTAGTTAATCTGGGGTCTTCTTCTTCAATTTTTTTCATCATAAGCGCATGGTCTGAATCTGGTTCTGGCTCATGTGGGAATGGGATGTCAGAACACTTGGGATTCAGACACAGATTTATTGAAGTAGAAGGAGGAGCGACACCAGTTCTGGGGTTATGAAATGAATGTACACATTGTTCAGCTAAGGTAAGTAGATTAATGACATCTTGACAATCTGGACATTTTACTTCTAGAGAAGAGTAATTTACAAGCTGGGCTAACTCATATAATTGGTTATGTTTACAGGAAGATGATGAAGAACAAGTTGTATTTACAAGCAATATCAATTCCTTGGCGGTCAATAGTAGATCTTCTTGGAAAGAAATAATAGCACCAGAAGGAGTTTCAGTAATATTTGCAGAAGTTATATTTCTTGGTACTATTGGCTTTGGGTTGTCTACAGCCCAATGCGATGGAAACTGCAAGTCTTGCCATTTGACCAAATGATGTTCAACCTTTTGATTTCGGGGATCTGTTTTGACAATGACGCTAGACTGGGAATCCCTACTAGGTGTATGACAGATAGCAGGCCATAAAGTATTTGTGTGTCGCAAACAAGCCTTAGTTTGGATGGCTACATTGTTTCTCTTTTTCTTCATATCGAAACCTGTTTTCTGAATTTGCAGTTGAAGGATTTCTGCAATGGTTTTGTCAAATACATACACAGAGAAATTTGGATAGCAATCAAAATACACAGGGCCATCAAACAAGGGTGCCACTATTCCACCGATAATGGAATCCGTATACTTATTATGGGTCATGTCTCGGACTGTTGCAAGCACAAAAGTATGTTATCCTTTATGAACTAAAGGATTGATTCAAACTCAAATGCAACCAAGATGTAGATAATTTTTCTTTAATTTCTTTGCTTCAGCTTGTAAAGTTTTAGGATCCAACAGAGATATTGTTTGAATACTATCAGAGTTTTCTTGGACTTGGCTAACTGACTCTTTAATATTGATCCTAGATGCAGCAATCAAATGAAAGGGAGCTAAATCACTATAAACTTCAGAAGGGGATATCTGAGGTAATTCCCAACGAGTAGAAGGTTGTGTTTCTTCATATGTAAGTTCAGCAGAGTTTAAGGTTCTACTTGAACTACTGGCAAACATATCTCTTAAAGGATTTTCCTCAGCCTGAGATTCTCTCTCTTCTAGTTCTCGGAAATAAATAGATTTCCTGATCGATTCCATTCTAATTATGAGTACTTTAGATTAGAGTACCAACCCTAAGAACCAGACGTTATTGGCTCTGATACCAAATTTTACGTAGGGGCTCCTGTCACGAGCTTGCGACTTACTGTACCTGTTATGAAACCAGCTCAAGAAAATATAGATCAATGCCTTAGAATTCACCCTCTTCGAGGGGACAACCTCCTTTACATTTCATAAATGAACAATTCTTGGATGATACAAATGAAAAGACCTCATTTCTGTATATAGGAGTCTAAGGTGTCATAACATAATCAAAGCCTACATAACAATAATAATATAAGGGCACAATAATAACAATAATGGGCTTCTATGGGGCACAATAGTAACAATATGGGCACTACATGCGTACATCAATATAATAAGTGGGTTGTACTAATAACAATAAGGGGTTACACTAGCAGTATAGGGGCCTAACATGCCCCTCTCCTTCAAAAATTGTTGTCCTCAACGCTTGAGTAGTTCTTGATGCTTCTGTATAAAAATTTTGTGCTTACATGTGGAATCTTCAGCGGATAAGTTCTTCCACTTGATGAGATACTCTGAAATTGATCGATTTTGTAGTTGTTGGGTTCTTGTTTCGGTGACTGCTCCAGGTTCCAATATGATTTTTCTTTCCTCTTCAATTTCTGGCAATATTGTTTGAATTGGGATCTTTTGCAACTTTGAATAAGTGGCCATACTTCTTCGTCCTTCTTCCATTCATCCCTTGCTTCGTTTATGCAATCTGGTTGGATAATAGAAATAGCAAAAAACAATGCTTTGACATCCTCATCTTTAAAGAATCTTCCCATTTGGTATGGTCGTCATTTTTTAAGTGCATGTAGTATTGCCAACATTTCCTTCTCATAAATAGCTTGCTTGAGATGTAGCAGTAAAAATACCCAATCACCTACATCAAAACATTTTTCCCTACGATGTTGATCTACCTGTTGTTTCGTTTGATTTTGCACCGAAGTGGCGTTATCCTTTAAAAGTTGGAGAACTTGTTGTTGATGCTCGACGTGATCTTTCACTGCTTGAACCTTTTTCTTCTTGATATCTTCTATCTCTAGAGTTTGGGGAGTGGTAATTTCTTCCAA
Source organism: Pinus taeda (assembly GCA_000404065.3). Lineage (NCBI taxonomy): Eukaryota > Viridiplantae > Streptophyta > Pinopsida > Pinales > Pinaceae > Pinus > Pinus taeda. The sequence goes on along the minus strand of APFE030337557.1, from coordinate 250 downwards.
TCCTTTACAAGATATGGTCAAATTCATTTCTTGATGCTCGATGTGATCTTTCACTTCTTGAACATTTTTCTTCTTGATATGTCCTTCTATCTTGATAGTTTGAGGAGTGGTAATTTCGAACAATGAAATACAAGATATGGTTGGATTCATTTCTTCTTTCTTGATGTGATCTTTCACTTCTTGCACCTTTTTCTTCTTGATATGTCCTTCTACCTTGAGAGTTTGAGGAGTGGTAATTCTTGCCAATGCT